>JAHWFP010191953.1:48563-108026 GCA_023313725.1 Lithobius niger | reverse complement strand
AGGTTTGCTTCATCTTGCCTGAAGAGAATTATAATGTTGGAATTGTCTCGAATAACTCTCTTGGGTATCCTGCTGTAAGTTTGACATAAATAAAAGATCGAGGCATCTGCGTGCCTGCCGTAGGCAAAATAGCGTTCGATTCTGTCTTGTTTCTCAATCATGAAATCGTCCAATAAAATTACCGTTTTGCCACATGGCAGTTCTTCTGGTGGTGGGATATCTTCGTTATTGGAACAAAAGGTAGCTACGCCCGGACATATTTCCTCGAAAACTCTCCTGAGATGGAAATACTTGTTTTGAAGTAAAGACTTGGAGTACACCCGCAGGCTGTCATAATTCAACCAACCTGGATTGCAAATGAAATTTATAACTAAATTGGTCTTTCCACAACCGGCAGGGCCGCAAATGATGCACCTTACGTCCTCTGGAAAATTCAGTAAATTACCAGTCGATGGTTGCCTATTGACATCGGCTATGTCATAATTTAACACTTTCATCTTTCAGCTGCTTTAAGAAAAACAATGGTATTTTGATAAATTCTCTGCAAAACTAGTATCTAAAATACCTTTTCATTCTCATTTTATAAATAAACAGACATGTACTGCCTCAAATGCAAAAGAGTTACAGCCAGTAAAAATGTCAGGCACGTTGTGACTAAGAATTATCGACAACTGCTGAAGGGTGAGTGTAAAGTGTGCGGCACGAGGAAAGCACAGTTTCAGAAGAGCAGAGGCTCTGGATTGTTCAACAGCGCGATCGACAAGTTGCCGGTGGAACTTCACATTCTGGGATACAACTATTGCGGTCCGGGAACAAAACTGAACAAGAGACTGAACAGAGGCGATGCTGCCATCAATTCTCTGGATGAGGCCTGCAAACAGCACGACATTGAATACTCTGCCAAACCAGACTTGGAACGAAGGCACGAAGCTGATAGAAAGTTGGCCTCCGATGCAGTAAAAGTAGCAAAATCGATCAAAACTGGTCTGAAAGAGAATTTGGAAGTAGCTGCCGCAGCCGCAGCTATGAAAACCAAAGTAAAGTTGGGAATGGGAATTAAAAAAAAAAGATCAAATGGAAACTTTAGTGGAGGAGCTACACAAGCCAGCTAGGCGAAACTTTCCGAGAAGGCACGTTATTAGCTACGGGATAGGTGATTTAGTTCAAGAGGACCTGGTGGAGATGATACCTTACGCGGAACAAAACGAAAATTACAAATACTTGCTGACTGCCATCGATGTATTCTCTAAATACGCTTAAGCCGTCCCTGTGAAATCGAAGAACGCCGCTGATGTCACTGGCGCTTTTAACGAGATATTAAACACGATATCTAATCCACTTAAAAGCCTACAAAGCGACGAAGGGAAGGAATACTATAATAAAGATTTCGCAGCACTAATGAAACGCCACAAAATAAACCACTATTCGACCAAGTCAGAACTCAAGGCGAGCGTAGTAGAACGCCTAAATCGCACATTGAAGTCGAACATGTGGAAACGGTTCACTCTGCGAGGTAACCACAAGTGGATAGACATTATAGATGAAATTGTCAAAGATTACAACGACAGAGTTCATTCTACCATTAAAATGAAACCATCCGAAGTAACTAAACGCGATGAACCGGAGATCAGAAACATATTGCTGAAAAAGAGCCCTTCCAAAAAGAAGAAGAATAGTTTCAAAGTCGGGGATTTAGTAAGAGTGACAACGACAAAATCTGTATTCGACAAGGGATATTTGCAAAACTTTACCAACGAACTGCTCGAGGTGAGTGAAGTCAGAAAAACTCGACCGACTTGCTACAGGTTGGTCGACCAACTGGGTAGTAAAATCGAAGGCACTTTTTACGAGCAAGAGTTGCAGAAAACTAACGTGCCGGATCTGTTTTTAGTCGAAGAGATTATGAAGACTAAAAAAGTGGGAGGGAAAACTCGTTACCTCGTCAGGTGGAAAGGCTACGACGAGCGCTTCGACAGTTGGCTCGACGAAAAGCCAGTTGTTCTAGGAAAATAACAACAAAAATACCAAATTTGTCCTCTTTTTATTTGTATTATTAAACTGAGACCAGGACGTTGAAATTATTACTGCTTATGTTATTTATTTTATTAAACAGAATCATTCAGTTGGAGCGATGGTAAAAACAAACTTTACCTGCGTTTACTACGCTCAAACGTATCCTACCCGAGAAAGATTGATACAACACCTCGTAGACACACACAGGAATAGTTACCCACCCGAGTGCGATTGCTTCGAGAGGGTGTTGGGCCGTACAGACGATCCCATCCTCTGTGAGCAAGGACTCGAACACAGAAAGTACACGAAAGCTGTGTAGGCTGTAGACCCGTTGTACCTTTTAATGTTGATGCGAAGAGGTATAGAAGCTCTACTGTACGAATGTCTCCGCCAACTGGTCACTTGCAGAGCTCAAATTGGATTAGGAGTGTCGAGAATAGCTACAGGGGAAAAGCTCAACTAGTTTTTGGCTTGAAAAGTAATTGCTTCTAACGCTAAGAATTCGTGCGGTTTTAGGCATGTGAGAATTTACGTTACTAAATTTGACTCTTGGTAAAATCTGAGATTAATTTCCCATAAGCCTAACGTTAATGTAAGCCTACATTTTCAACTTTTCTGTTTTACAATCCTGGCCCCAAAATGACTTTTATAACAAAATATGATTCTAGCACCGCTCAACTAACTCGACTTAAAACACTTACGTTCATTGGCAAGAATTAGATTGCGTTCGGATGAGATTCATCGGGGATAGATTCAGGAATTAAGACGGTAATTGTGCGTGATTAAAAATTAGGTCCTCCTCGGTACGATTTTTGTAGTCAACTAACTTTAATTCGAACAAATCAACAATACAACATGATACTCGTATGCATTCATAATATCATTGTTGAACAGCTCGTTCACGCAATATATCTAAACAATGCCCACTCAGAACAAAAAACCCGCAACTCTTCCTCTTGGACGATGGCCTTATGACGTGGCTTCCAACCAACTTGCTTATGATTCGCAACATACTCCACACGCCGCCGGAAAATTATTTCTTGCGAATCAATTTCTAGTTGCCACTCCCAAGATGTCGACTTTTCCGCAAACAACCTCTAAGATGGCGCACCTAAAAGAAAGAACAAAAAAAAACAAAAAAACAAACAAATCCACACACACAAGACGTCACTGTCACACAAAACAAAAATGTTGATTCTTCAGTTCTTGAGGTCTTCTCTGCGTCTTTCGTGTGAAAAAACCAAAAGGGTTAAAAGTCCAATCTTCCAATAGGCTTTAAACTCTTTACTTCAAAACTTCTTGTGAACCACCAAGCATCAACACGATTTATTCTTTCTTCATTTTTAACTTTCTTCTTATGGAAGTAACCTCCAAATCAAATTTTTTTTTCCCTACCATTTTCCATGAATCTTCGAGTTTGCTCCATAAAACCTCCAAAGGACAAATCTTCTGGATAGACCGTCTTAAAACCTTTCCGCTAGGATCCGTTAACAGCACCGATCTTACTTTTCCATCTCTGCCACTAGTCAAATCCGTAATTCTTGCCATCTTCCACTGGCCTCTCGGCAATTTATCTTCTTGAATTAATACAATGTCACCAAGTTTTAAACCAGATTCTTCAGTTCCATCTTTGACTGTGTGGGCAGATTTTAGCTGCAAAAGATATTCTTGGGACCACTTCTTCCAGAATTGATTCATTAAACGGCATCGCAAACGCCATTTCTTGCAAAGGGTTCCTTTTTTCACCTCAGCAGTAATGTTTGGCAGTATATCCGACAAAGATCCACCAACTCGTCCCAAAAGAAAGTGAGATGGTGTCAAGCATTCTGCATCGCCCAAGTCTTCAGTTACCGTCGTTAAAGGTCTACTATTAACTACCGCTTCAATTTCAGCCAAAATTGCAGACATTTCTTCACTTTCTACGAGCGCTGCTTGAAGAGCTCTTCTCAAATGTCGTTTTACTGCCCCTACCATGCGCTCGTAGAAGCCTCCCCACCACGCCGAAAGCGGTGAAATGAATCTCCATTCAATACCCAGATGAGTGGCCAATTCCTGCACTGGAGTATCTTTTAAATGTGCCCAGGCTTCTCGTAACATGCGATCCATTTGTATAAAAACTTTTGCATTATCACTGTAAATTATGCTTGCGGTCCCTCGTCTTGCAAAGAATCTTCGAAAGGCCCATAACAGCGGTTGTATGCCTTGCGAACTGACTAATTCGAGATGAATTGCTCGTGTTACAGCACACGAGAACAAACAGATGTAGCGTTTTACTTTTCCATTTTGACTTTTTAGCCAAATAGGTCCACAAAAATCGATCCCTACGACAGAAAATGGTGATGATTTAGTGACTCTAACCCGTGGTAGTGGTGCTTCAACTTCTTTCCGAACCTTGGCTGACCATCTTTTACATACTCTGCAGTTATTTATTGCTTTTCTAACAGCTTGGCATCCTTTTAAAATCCACACCTGGTTTCTTGCTTTTATTAAGGTTTCTTGTACACCACCGTGCACAGTTCTTTCATGTTGATCTAATATGAATTTACTTGTTAACTTGTTGTATTCCAACAAAATAGGCGTTTTTACATCTTGCGGCAGGTCAGCAAACTTCAATCTTCCTTTCAGATGTAGCAAACCTTCTTCATCTAAAAATGGATCAAATCTTAGTATTTTTGAAGTATTATCAATTCGCTTTCCTTGCTGCAATTTTTGAATTTCGTCGTGAAAAGAAATCTTCTGAGCAACTTTAAACCAGTACACGTGTGCTTCCTTTAACTCTTCTGACTGTAAATATGCTGTAGTACATATTGATTTTTTTGTATTCTCTTAATAAACCTAAATATCCAGGCGGTTATTCTTAAAATTCTTCTCCATGATGAGTAATTTTCTGAGTTGAACAACTCTGCAACTTAACCGCCTCCTACGGGAAGGGAAACGACGAGTTCTTCCTCTTGTATTTCTTCGTTTTCGTCCCTTTCATTAGGCCAATTTTTCTTGTCACTCTTCAGCCAGTTTGGACCATTCCACCACAGTCGTGATTGGATTAATTTTGCGATTGATGCACCCCGAGAAATTAGGTCAGCTGGATTATCTTTAGTAGAGCAATATCTCCATGAATCTTGACTAGTCAATTCTTGAATTTCTTGAATTCGCCTTCCTACAAAAATCTTCCACTTTGAAGGATGACTTTTCAACCAGTCCAAGACTATTTTGGAGTCTGTCCATAGAAAGGTTTCTAAATTTTCCATGTTCCATGCTTTTTTTACAGTTGACACTAAACGTGCTCCGATCAAAGCTGCCATTAATTCTAAACGTGGAATTGTAATCAACTGAAGTGGTGCAATTCTTGATTTTGCCATTACCAGTTTAACATTTCGACGATCCTTTTCTTGAATGCAGATATATATTACGCAACCATAGGCAATTAAAGATGCGTCATTAAAAACATGCAATTCCAGTTTTTGAGCAACTGCTTCAGAAGTTCCATACCAACGATTTAACTTAAAATTCTTTAAGTTTTCCAAATCTTCTTTCCAATTACTCCATTCTTCTTCAAATTCTGTTGGTAATACTTGATCCCATTTAATTTTTTCTCTTCATAGATTTTGCAATAGGTATTTGGCTGTTACCATTTTTGGAGCCAGGAACCCCAGAGGATCAAACAACATTGCGATTGTTTCTAAAATTCCTCTTTTTGTATTATTCTGTTGACTTGCACGCTCTAAAATATTTTCATAACGCATACTTAGTAAATCATTTGCAGGATTCCATATAATTCCTAGTATTTTTAGAAGTTCAATAGGTTCTTCTTCTGATACTATGCCTTCTTTATTCCAAAGTGCTCTTAATTCAGGATCATTTGTAGCCCACTTTTTAAGCGTAAATCCTCCCTTTGCCATCAGTGAGTTTATTTTTTTTTGATCTTGTGAATGCTGCTTGAGCATTAAAATTTCCAGAGAGTAAGTCGTCGACGTACGTGTTGGCGTCGATTATTTCTTGGGTCATTTGTTGCTACTAGAGTTGAGGTTGAACTAACATTTTCTACAAAATCAGTTGACTTCTTACTTGAACTGCCTTTCTCAGTTGCAGATAAATTGTTTTTCATCAAGGACATACGATAAACCTGCTCTACATTTTCAACCTCATCTTTGATAAAACCTAGTAAACTTTTTACACTAGGAGCTGATTTACTAGCTGCTTTCCGATTCCACTCAGTTAAAATTGTTGTTGGCAAAGCTTGTAAAATTATAGGGCATATTATAGCTGCCATAGCTTCAATATCTATTCCAAGTGCTTCCAAAGAGCGAAAATGATGCAAAAACTCTTCAAGAAGACGCCTTAAGTCATGGCCGTCCTTGGACATTTTTACCGCTTGGACTTTTAATACTGAATTAACATGGTCAGCTACTACTACCTTTTTACGTCCATATTTGTCCTTCAAAAGGTCTAATGGAATTGCGCAATTTGCATCCGATAAAACAATTCCTTGTATTGTCTTACTCGCCTCTAGCGATAATAGGCTCTTCAAATAATTAAATTTATCAATATTAGCCAAACTACTATTTGCATCAACTCCAGAGGAGAATTGATCGTAAAACCTAGTCCAATCTTGAATTGTTCCGTCAAACTTAGCTGTTTGTAATTTTGGTAGTTTTACTTGCATTTTGCTACTACCTTGTACCCTTTGTCCTGCTGGTAATTGAACCGGAACATTCACTGCAGCTGCTTGAACTAAAAAACGATTTGCCTCAGTCTTAGCAATTACTATTGCATCTGTAATTTTTTCGTTTTCTGCAATCTCTTGATCTAACTCCGTTACAGGTGCTAATTCTTCTAACTTCTTTAAAATATCCAAGAGTAACACTTCCTTAGATTGCAACAACATTAAATTATTCTCTACAGATATTGTTCTTGCATCTGCTATGTCTTGCTTTAAATCAATAATTATCTTATTGACAGACGTTCACCGTGAGGCTCTACTTTTTCGCATTTGCGTTAAATCCATATTTATCTTATACCAACTCTAGGATTTGCTTAGGCTATGAGCTTCTAAACTTCTTGTAAATCTTACAGCAGACTAGTTAACCAGCATACTAGTTTTGTAATCGTGAAAATAAAAATTTTCCTATCTTATTTCCAAAAAATAAAAGGCCCGGGCTTGGTTCTCAGACATACCCACGTTTCACTTTTTTTTTTTTTTTTGACGTAGCTAACAAATCAACTCAACGTAGATCTTTGAGCGGTACTATTCAATAATTATACTTAGTTAGGCTCAGGCTTCTTATCTCTTATATGCCCCCCGCCATCTTAATGTTCCAAAAAAAAAACTAGTTGTCCCTGGTTCGATCGTTAAAGGGTTTCGGCACCATGTCGAGAATAGCTACAGGGGAAAAACTCAACTAGTTTTTGGCTTGAAAAGTAATTGCTTCTAACGCTAAGAATTCGTGCGGTTTTAGGCATGTAAGAATTTACGTTACTAAATTTGACTCTTGGTAAAATCTGAGATTAATTTCCCATAAGCCTAACGTTAATGTAAGCCTACATTTTCAACTTTTCTGTTTTACAATCCTGGCCCCAAAATGACTTTTATAACAAAATATGATTCTAGCACCGCTCAACTAACTCGACTTAAAAAACTTACGTTCATTGGCAAGAATTAGATAGCGTTCGGATGAGATTCATCGGGGATAGATTCAGGAATTAAGGCGGTAATTGTGCGTGATTAAAAATTAGGTCCTCCTCGGTACGATTTTTGTAGTCAACTAACTTTAATTCGAACAAATCAACAATACAACATGATCCTCGTATGCATTCATAATATCATTGTTGAACAGCTCGTTCACGCAATATATCTAAACAATGCCCACTCAGAACAAAAAACCCGCAACTCTTCCTCTTGGACGATGGCCTTATGACGTGGCTTCCAACCAACTTGCTTATGATTCGCAACAAGGAGTGAGTTTCGTTCGAAATGGCCAAGAAATACCAACTGGATTTCAGTCCCACTACTCCCTAATCTATAATCCATTAGATATTCCCAAGTTACCGGACGCAGCTTATGCTAAAATCCAACGTTCCATCGACGAATTCGCCGAAAGAGGGAGTGGTTGGGTGATAAATCGCTCCTAAGAACTCACAATCCGAGTAGCAAAAATCGACCCGCTCACACCGGGCTCTTACATTCCTCTGCCAGCAAAATTAAAAAAGAAGTGGAAGTGTGTAGTCAATGTTCAAAATTTCACAGACCACAAGTGCTTCTTGTATTCAATTCTGGCTGCCAAACACGAATTAAGCATGGTGAATCCGAAAGAATACGAAGTATACGTGAGAACGGTAGATTGTTCTATGCCGGACTTTCCAACGCGGCTGGATCACATTGACTCATTCGAGATGGCCAACAATCATTTATCGATCAATGTGATTGCTTATACCAAAGAGAACGGCTTGCATCCCCTTCGTGTGAGCACGAATTTTAAAGGCCAACCCGTAGATCTTCTTTTAATTACAGACGAGTCGACAAATTTTCACTACTGCGCCATCGTGGATTGTAACCAATTTCTCCGACACCAGGGATCGGGAAGCAACCCGAAATATTACTGTCGAAATTGTTTCGCCGCTTATGGAAAGGCATCGCTGAGAGACAAACACAAACTGGACTGTACAAGAACCAATCCGTCACCTCAAGCGCTCAAATTCTTAAAACCGGGCGAAAACATTTTGAAGTTTGAAGCTTTTAATAGAAGAAATATTCACCCCAAAATCACATACGCCGATTTCGAGTGCCTTCTGAAACCTGTTCCTTCCTCTAACAGCTCCGGGAAGAAAATCAACCACCATCAACCTTGCAGCTTCGGCTACGTCGTGGTGGGGTCTGGAAACTTTCAAAAAGCTGCTTATTACCTGGGAGAGGATGCCGTTGAAGAATTCCTCGATCAGTTGGTGATTGAAGTGCACGAGTACGACGAAACATTAAACAGAGTCCAACCACTATGCCTCACTCCGGTCCAAGAGGCTGATTTTAACCACGCTGTAGACTGCATCTACTGCAAAAAGCCATTCGGTTCAAAAGACGACAAAGTCCGGGATCACTGCCACGTTACCGGCCAGTACAGAGAAGCTTCTCACTCGAGTTGTAATCTGAATGCCCGAGAGCACACCACGATCCCCGTGGTATTTCACTGTCTCGAAGCTTACGATATGCATCTACTGGTAAGAGCGGTGCACAAGTTTCCGAAAAAAGTAGAAGTCCTCGCGAGAAATACGGAGAGGTTCATGAGCATGACCATTACCGTTGAAACGGGATGCGATGAAAAGAAAAAAAAAAGAAAAGGTACGTTCGGTTTAAGTTTGTAGACAGCTATAATTTTCTCTCCTCTTCGCTGAAAACTCTGGCGGAGAGACATAAACGAGATTACGAGTTTAGGACGGTGAAGCTGTTCTTGAAAGCTGGTGGGAAGGACAAATGGTTCCTTCCCGACGTCCAGGAAGAGACTGCCATGGATCTGTTAACCTGTAAGGGGGACTACCCATACGAACACGTTTCCAGCATGAGTGTGTTCGAAGAGCAGTCTTTACCACCGAAAGAATACTTTTATTCCAAACTCAAAGAAGAAGGCCTAACTGACGAACAATGCGATCACACCAAAAAGATTTGGAGTATGCTGAAAATCAAAAAGTTTTTCTCCTACCACGAAATGTATCAGCTAACCGACTTTCTGCTTTTGGGAGACATTTTCGAAGAATTCCGCAGGATCTGCTTGCGAGACCACGACATAAATCCGTGCTATTACGTCTGCACCACAGGGTTTAGCTGGGCGGCAGCTCTAAAGATGACCAAGGCCAAACTGGAACTATTTGCTCACGCTAGCAAACATAACTTCATCTTGTCGGGAATACGGGGTGGAGTTAGCTTCATTAGTCAAAGGTTCGCGAAGGCCAACAACCCGTACATTCCCGAAACGTACGATTCAACAAAACCTAACAAGTACATCATCGATTGGGACCTCAATAGCGCTTACGGCTGGGCAATGAGCCAGCTGCTGCCTTACAATGGCTTTAGGTATTTGACTAAAGATGAGATTAGGCTTTCGATGTGACTAAGATAGCAGACACGTCGTCGGTAGGATACATTCTGGAAGTAGATCTGTACTACCCGAACAAACTTCACGAGCTCCACAATGACTACCCGCTTGCTCCTGAAAAATTTGAAATAAGAGAAGAATTAGTTTCAGACTATTCGAAATCTTTGTTGCGAGGAAAACCAGTGAAACCTGTCGTGAAGCTAGTGGCCAACCTACTGGGGAAGATGCGTTACGTAATTCACTACCGTAACCTAAAATTCTACCTCGAACACGGTCCTTTGTCACATCAGGAGGGTGCTGAGTTTCAATCAGAAGCCCTGGTTGAAACAATATATAGATTTTCATACGGCAAAACGAAAGGAATCGAAGACGGTGTCTGAAGGGGAATTTCACAAGTTGTGTCCTAATTCGTTGTTTGAGAAGACGATTGAACAGAAACAGAAAAGACTCAAAGTCAAGCTATGCACCGACAGCAAGCGAGCCATCAAATATTCCACCCAACCCAACGCCGATTTGTTTCGGATATTGCACGAAAACCTGGTTCAGATCAACTCGAAAGTACGCAAGGTGACGTGCGATCTTCCCACCTACTTGGGGTTTGCCATACTAGAGTTGTCCAAACTCCTTCTCTACGAATTTCACTACCGATACATACGTCCCCAATATGGAGATCGAGCAAGACTGCTGTTCACAGACACGGACTCGCTGTGCTATTGCATCGAAACCATGGACGTGTACGCGGACATGGCTAAAAACATGAGTAGATTCGACACTAGCAACTACGATCCTCAACACCCACTGTTCTGCAACGTCAACGAGCAAGTGTTGGGAAAGATGAAAGATGCCACGAAGGGAGTACCGATAAAAGAGTTTGTGGGGTTGAGTAGCAAGATGTATTCGCTCCTGACGTCCCAAAGCGAAACGAAAAAAGCGAAGGGAATTTCTAAGAGATTCGTGGAGAAACACTTAAGCCACGAAGATTACATGGCGACTCTCCATTCGAATCAGGAACAAAGAGGGAGTTGGTACAAGATCGCCAGTGACAGCCATCACCAGCTGGCCACGACCGTGGTGAATAAATCCCTACTGTCGGCCTACGATGACAAGAGATTCCTCGTAAACGAAGTAGAGACTTTTGCAATCGGACATCGTGGCATCAAATATATACAATACCATGAGGATGATGACTACGATGGGGAGGGCTATCTTAATAAATTGATCATGGAGTCTTTAGACGATAACAATGACGGAGTATGGACAGGTATGTCCGACGGTATAATCAGCGATGAAGAGGCGGAAACTCGGTGGAACGGGGATGAAGTGGAACAGAGGCTGAAAGAAGTTGATAATGTCGAGGTTCCAGAAGCCGAGATGAGGAAATTGCGGATGAGGGAGAGTAGGCAGTTGAAAGTGCAAAATCCAGAAGAGTGGAAGAAGAGAGCCAGGAATAAACGAAGACGGTTAGATAGGGATAGGCACGCCACACTAACTCCTATCCAGAAAAAGAAAAAACAAGCTGCGGAAAAAGACCGACGTGCGAGAATGACTGAAGAAGAGAAAATAGTGTAAGGGAAAAAAGAAGGTTGGCTCAAAGAGAGCGAAGAGAGAAAAAGAAACGAATGGCTCGGTGATTTATTGCTTGTAATAATGTTTGTTGAATAAAATATAAATAAAATATTTTTTTTATTAAAGAACAAACTCTAAGATACATTCTCATCATGGACGCCAATAGCGGGTATTTTATGCTGAGTAAATACCTCAATGTCACGATTGAAAGCGGACCGACTCTCGTGTTTAACAAACAGGCAGGGCTTACCACAGAGTTGAGACTCAACTCGTTGGAATGGACCTACCTATATCGACTGGGTGAAAAGATCAACATAATCTGTACTCAATCAGTGGAGGGAGAAATTGCAGTCCAAGGACGAAGAAGAAAATAGGTTCGCCTGGAAAGGTTGGGAAAGCACGGACGAGGGTCTATGGAAAAGCGTTACGGATCCCACTTCGAAACAGGTCTTCGAGCCGTTCATCGAAATAGCCGGAGAAGTGTTAATCAAGCAATTGGAGCTAACTGTACACGAAAAACATATGTTGGCAATAATGTTGGAACTGTCCAAACTCGACAGCAGAAACAAAATGAAATTCTTGTTGGATTTTAAAATGAAAGCGCTTCGTGTCGGAGAGGAGAAAAGAATCAGAGTACGATTTACGAATGATGACACGCAAGTGCACTTTGTGGAATATGACCCAACGGCGGTGGTTACTTTGTTACAACTTTCGTTTATGGAATGGTCCAAGCTCTACAAACACTTTGCGAGCATAGATAAACTCATGGGGAAAGTTTCCGAAGACGAATAAACATTTCTCCATTCGGACTGCCTCCGTGCGGCAGTACGACCGACCATTAAAAAAAAAATTTCATTCATGAGCACAGCCCCTTGTAGGTATCGTCTACTATTTAAGTTTTCGAAAAGGTTTTCGTAGGTTTTGTTGGAGGCAGACCCGGTATTGTAGTAGGTCTGTTTGGGGGGGGGGGGGAGATGAGGCTTAATGGCGCGTCGACAGCTTGGTCATTAGCGCCAACCTCAGTTTGGGTAGGAGAACAATAGAATACATTGGGTTTTGAGCACAGGCCGTTATAGTATTAATTTACATCTACTGGGAGTGTTGGAACGCCGACCATCACGGATTTCTAATGATCGACAAGACCAAACCCTTGAGAGAAGGGAGGTACAGGCGCTTGTTGGATTGAGTCTGTTACCCAATGTTGACGTCGACATTGACGAAGACGTGAGTCTGGGTTTACGAGAACTCACGTGTTTGGGTTGACGAGGAGGAGCGATTTTTTTCCCGTCAATAAGAAGCCATGGCAACTCAGCATCGCCCGGACCCGTTCTCCAAACAGTTCGAGGCTTTAAAACAGCCTCAAGGGAAAATTCCGCAACACAAAACTCGAAATGGCTACCAAGTTGGAGCACCTGGCGAAGATTTTCAAACCAATCGTGGACCCCATCTGAGAGCAGACCAAACTCCGAGCTATAGACAGCAAAGAGGCAGCCGCTCAACGTCAGCTCCAGATGAAAGACTTGCTGGCAATCAAAGCCGGGCAACAGAAACAACATACAGCACGGGGAAAAATTTCGGAACATTCAGAGGGCCTTGGAAGCCGCGACCGGCCCCGGTTACAAAAGGGAGGGAGATGGAGGAGATACGGAAGACTCGGAATCCGAGGTGGCTTTTAATGCCGGGGCGATGAGACATTATATATCTCTATGGGGGCACTCACACCTGCCTCGCTCGAACAAATCGAAGTCATGACTCTGAGCACTCCATTGCAATACTTGGAGGAAGAGCCTTCTTAATTCGAGACCGTGCAACTAGGACCACTGGCTACCAAGTACCTGAGCATGTTTGCTACTAGAGAGACCCTCACCGACCCCACTTTCGGTATAAGGTACGACCCGGAAACTAAACGGTACAAGATAGGTTCCTCGGACGTGGACTTCAAAGGGGAAGACGTGGTAGTGGGAGGGAAAAAGTACAGGCGCACCGACGAGTTGTGGCAGTTGATCACGCTCAAGAACCCCCGTAAACTGACCGACGATCACCAGAGTCTGTTGGATTATCACGATATTCTCAGGAGAAGTAGCGCGGTCTACAGAGACCACGATCCCGAGTCTAAGAGACTGAAATCGAGTGCCGATTACAAGTACGCGACCTTCATTAAACTGGTGTTTGGCAAGGAGAAGAGGCCCCAGCAACCGATTCGACAGGGGAAAGGATAAGCAATGCGCCTTAATTCCGTTAAACGGCAGCAACCGAAGCAACCGGCTCGATGAGGGGAAGGATACTGGTTTTACAAAGACCCGAACGATCTGTGCGAAAGACTGAAACTGACCAGGGGCTTCGAGAGATGCGGGGAACATCTCACTAGACCAGGAAATAGTGCACATTTACACGGAGTTAAAAGCTAACGTTCTTTTATTGGATGCCGAGCACAGGAAGTTGATTGAAGAGTTTGGGAGATGTTAGAAAAAAAGAACCAATAAAGGGCTAAAGAGCACTTTTAAATGCTCAAGACCATTCGCGATACTTTCGTTCCGTGCGACGTATGGGGAACGTTGCCTTCCTCGTCCATAGTTCTTTCCTCAAACACCGCGGATTTTACTACCAGGTTTTCGACTCCTCTACTGCTCGAGGACAACGCAGAGGGATGGGAGATCACCCTGGTCAACTTGGAAACGTACAACTCAATTCCGAACATGAAAGCCTTTGACTCAGACTAGTTTAGGTACAGCCACAACAACGGCAGGGAATGGACGAAACTCGTCATCCCGAAAGGTTCCTACGAATTGGAAGCAATAGAAAAATATGTCTACGGGTTGCTGAAGAAGTGTCAGCACTGGGAGATCCCGAACCACGCTTCGTACATCCGTATCATCAGCAACCCCAATAGTCTGAATTGCAAGCTGCATATCACGGACAAACAATACAAGGTGGATTTCTCCACTGAAGACCTGACAACCGTGGGGAAGTTATTCATATTCGAACCCGAAGTGTACGTACATGGTATCAGCATCGCCCAGAACATGGCCAATGTCCTCGATGTTAATACCGTCTTGGTACACTGCGATCTGGTAGGCAATTTTTTCGTGAACGGGTAGATGCAACCGGCCCTATACTTATTCTTTCCGAACTGCGCACTGGGATACAAGATAGTGCAATCCCCTCACAACTTGATCTATTTACCCGTAACCAGTAACGCCATTCCCTGGATCATAATATTGCTTACCGACCAGGACGATTGTCCGCTTAATTTGAGGGGAGAGACCGTGACAGTGAGACTGCGCTTGAGGAAGCGGTAGATGGAATTTATTTCGCGTATACAAGGATATCCGTTAAATGTTGGACTTCAAACCCAACAATCCATCCCTACACAGCAACTTTCGCAGCCTACCGAATTCGGCAAGTCCTGACTCCATCGAACGCGGCCTCTCTCGAGAGCCTCATCTCCAACGCGAAATGGGGACCGTAGAAAGATACCTAAACGTCCAGGAGCCTTTTACCCTGGAAGAGCCCGTGGTAGAGTATAATTACCACGACTACACCCCGATAGTTGTGACGATCTTGAACAGCATGAACTCGGAACGTAGAATAGTGGTTCAGAACCAGGATCTCCTCACCCATCCCCACCCGAGTTACCGGTACGTGAAGGGTGCCCTGGTAAAAGCGAGCGATAAATCGGCTTACGTGGCCACCGACAAAATAGCCCTCGTGAACAACAAGATAGCCTACCTGTTCTCGAACATCAAGTACCAGATAGGGGACAAGACCATGGACTAGATCAATCACCCGGGGATTGCCAACACCATTAAGGGAATAGTCAGCTACGGCCTGCAAGACCAATTCCACGTCGCTAATAGGGGATGGTTCCTGGACGGCGCCAGCACCAGTACGGCCGACGATGGAACGAATACCATCTTCAAACACAAGTGAGAGACCCTTCTAAGCGCCCACTCCCCAAAAGGATCCTTTGCTAATACCATCACCTTCTCCCATCTCCTGGGATTCTTTGAAGATTACACGAAAGCGATTTACGGGGTTCAGCAAACGTTCAGCATCCCCATCCTAAAGTGGGCCGCGGAAACGAATGCTATCTTCCGACACACCGGAGTAGCCCCGGGAACGATAGTCCTAGAGCAAGTGTCCTGGCGCCTTCCCCACGTAACCCCTTAGGACGCGCAGAAGAATAAGTTGTACGGGTTACTGGATACTGGGATCACCGTACCCATGGCTTTCAGACACTGGTACTTGGACATGCTCGATTTGCCCATCACGACTAGCTGTACTTGGATATTGATCACGACGAGTTCTATCGAGAAGCCGAGATACGTAATAATTCGGTTCCAGATTGCGAGGGCAACAGATCAGAAGAAAACTCCTGCCGTCTTCGACCACTGCAGTCTCATGGACGCGCACGTGACTCGGAGCGATATCCCTTTCTCGACATGAATGCGGATTTTGCCAGCGGAAACATCTCGAACATGTATCAAGTCTTATTTAACTGTAGGAAGCAGTATTACGGGGAGCTAGTAACGAGACCCGCTTTCGATGTTTCGACCGGTAAGATCTTTCTTTCCCCTGATCTGCATAGACTGCTCAAAACAGAACGAGAGGCTTAAATCAAGCGTGATCGACGCGACTCTGAGGTTTAAATTCGGAGCGCAAATACCGGGCAACACTCGATGCTACACCTTGGTCATCAGTGACAGGCTCATGACCCTCAAGTAGGACAGGAGCAAAGTCGAAGTCGTGACGTGAGGTGGGGAGAAAAAAGATAAATAAAAAGTACATTAATTATGTATTCCGCAATCCCCTTCAGACGTCGGTTTCCCAGAAGCGGGGTATGCTTCGACCAGATGTAGGCCGGAAAAATACCGAGCGTTCATCTGTCCAAATCCCAGGTGAAGCGAAAGACCAACGTATCCCTACCGGTCACCAAAACGCAGCAGTCGAGAATTCGAAAGGCTCGAGGTACGGGCCGGGGATTGAATCTGAAATTCTAGCATACACAAGTCCGGAAAGGTGGCTGTCTTCCCCAGCTCCTCCCAATCCTCGCCGCCCTCAGAACAGTAGGAGGTACTGCAGCGGGAATAGCCAAGGCCATCAATGACTCCAAGGCCAATTCGAGACAGCTCGAAGAAATAAAGTGGCTCAACGCCAAGATGGAAGCCCCAACCGCTACAAAGACGCACAGGGGACTGGGAAGAAAAAAAAAGTCCTGTGGTGAGGTCGGGGGTTTTATCTGAAGCCGGGGTTCCCATGAACAGGACTTTGACAAACTTGGATCTCGCCGGATACGCTAAAACATTCGGATACGCACATTCAGAGGAGTTTATTTGAAAGACCTGCTCCCCGTGCCTCGATTCGTTCGGCTTAAAACTGCCTGCAGAACTCTACAGTTACCTCGGAAACAGGAAATATTATTTTAATGAAGTGTGTTGAGGCTAATTTAAGTGAACCGATCTACTACCATTTTAACGTATAAACGCAAACACGTTTCTAAACACAACTCACATTTAATACAAGGCAAACGGCTTACAAAATTCACAAAAACATTTCACAATAAACGGACCAAAATGGTGGTGTTGTTCCTGGCCTAGCGCCAGTCGAAGTGAGGATTTTGGCAGCCCTCACGGCTGTTACAAATCTCGGTAACCAAGGGAACTACTTACTCTTCAGCATCTTCCGTTACCGAGTTGCACACCATCCACCATATCCGGGTTAACAGGGTTGTCACCAGTCCCAAGTTTGCACACAACAAAAACACCAGGAACTGGGAATTCCAACACATGGTCATTAGCCCTGTTGTCACACAAACTGTCACACAAATACCTTAATGGCGACGGCCAATTTGGTACGTCTCAACAAATCCCCCTCTGAAAACAGGGCTATTATCTGCAACGAGAAATACACATTAAATTAGACAAAAAGTTGTGTCTGACTCCCGACTGTGGTTTTGTCAGTATGTCAGAAGGGTTCATCTTCGTCGGCACATATTCAATGTTGACACTTTTGTCTTCAATTTTCTCGCGCACATGGTGATAGATAATATCTATATGTTTGGTGCGACCCTTCTCTACGTAGCTAACGGCGTGAGACCGCGCACTTTGTGAGTCGGTGCACAAGGTAACTGGCTTCTTGTCTTCAAGACCAATTATGCCAGTTTCCAACAAAAGTTCACGCGTCCAAAGGCACTCTTGGACACCTTGCGAAATGGCTTTATATTCGCTTTCCATGGTGGAAAGCGAAACGGTTCTTTGCAGGTTGGACCTCCATAAGAAGGGAACATTTCCATACGTTGCTAGAACTCCTGTGGTAGACCTCCTTGTGGCAGGGTCGCTTGCATGGCTCGCATCTGTGAAAATTTTCAGGCCTGTATGGTCGGGACGCATCACGAGGCTCTGGTCTTTCGTACCTTGGAGGTAACGAAGAATCCTTTTGCCAGCCAACCAGTCTTCTCGCGTGGGAGCAGACGCACGCTGAGCGAGGTTATTCACAGCATACGCTATGTCAGGTCGTGTGCCGTTCGCTATATATGAAAGCGAACCCACTAATTCCCTTAGTGGTATTTTGTTTGGGCATTCAGTGCCCTCGTTTGTTTGTTGACCTGCAGTAACGATTGGGGTCGTGACAGGAACACAATCTTGCATGCCAAACTTAGCCAGAATCTTGTTTATGTACGTGGTTTGGTTAAGCAGCATTGCCCCATCAGACGTTTTTGAAAACTTGATCCCAAGCATAAAGTTTATAGGGCCTAAAGGCCTTATGTCAAAACTTGAAGTCAAAATCTTCTTGGCTAGCTGCCGCATCTTGTGACTTGATGTGATTGCAGCTACGTCATCGACATAAACGATGAAAATTATGAGTTCTTTTCCTTGACGTACGTAGAAAACGCAGGCGTCTGAACGACAACGTTTCATGCCGTGCTTAATCATTTGTTCGGCGAAACGAATACTCCATCGTCGTCCGGATTGTTTGAGCCCGTAGAGACTGCGTATTATTTTGCAAACTTTGTCTTCGTGTCCAGGCTCTTTAAAACCTTCTGGCTGGGCCATATAAATTTCTTCTCCGTCTCCCAAGTAGCCGTTCAAGTATGCAGATTTTACGTCGAATTGGTCCACGAAATAATTGTTCTGGACTGCTACAGCTAAGAGCAGGCGTACGGTAGGTAGTCCCGCGGTTGGTGAGTAAGTTTCGTAATATTCAGTACCATATTTTTGGTCAAATCCTTGGGCCACTAGCCTTGCTTTATAGCGTTCCACTTCGCCTGTCTCCGTCTTTTTAATTTTCAGTACCCACTTGCTTCCTATAGTGCGGGCACCTGGAGGGAGGTCGACGAGTTCCCAAGTCCCGTTTGCTATAAGCGAACCATATTCATCATTCATAGCAATACGCCATTGATTGGCATCTGGGCTGGACATGGCTTCCTTAACATTTTTCGGCTCGTTCGGGATAGCACACAATGCGAGAATATAGTCTTTATCTTCTTCAGTGGGCTCTTGCTGAGGAACGTCGGCAACAGCTGCATTACTGTGAATCTCCCCCTCTGACGAAGTTCCGTAGCTTAATTCAGGTATGGTTACACCTTCACGTCTAGCTCTGGCTCTTGTAATTCTTGCTTCTGGTACTTGAGCAGGTGTAGGTACTGGCCGTTCCATTGGAGTGTGCTGCCTTGGGGTCTGCTGTACAGTCAGTGGAGTCCTTGGCCTATGTCCAGTCACTGGAGTTTGGGGCCGATGGACTTGAATGGGGGTCGCTGCTGAACTTCCTGGAGCTTTATTGCCTGGGCTTGCATTGAGTGGTGCGACCTGACCAGCCTCATCCTCTACAGACGTTGGATTGTAAGAAAGATCAACAATGATAGAGTCTAAATCAATACCGCATTTTTCTACATTGTTTTTGAACAGTCTTGATGCACCTAGCACTTCCTCTTGAAAATCAACGTTTCTGCTTACTATTACCTTTCTGTTATCAATGTCATAGAGTCTGTATGCACGTGATTGTTGGTCATAGCCAAGCATTATACAGGGTACTCCTCTTGCATCGAGTTTTGATCTTTTTAGTGGCGGTTTTAAGGCAAAACACAAACAACCGATTGCTTTAAAATATTTTACGGTTGGCTTAACTTTCGTATTTTCCCATATTTGCCTAGGAGTTTTATTACGATTTCTGACATTTGTGCAATGATTACGAATGAATACTGCTGTGTTCACCATTTCTCCCCAAAACTTTGTGGGAAGTTTTGCTTGCACTAACGTTGCCCTAACAAGGTTCATGATTGTCAAGTTGAGCCGTTCCGAAATTCCATTGCTGGACGCTGAGTAGGGTGGTGAAAACTGATGCTTAATGCCATTTTGAAGCATGAATTCGGCCATCTTGGAGTTCTGATACTCTGTCCCATGATCGGACATGAAGGTCTTAATTTTACACCCTGTGGCAGCTTCAGCTTTTAATTTATATTCAACGAATTTATCAAAAACTTGATCTTTTGATTTCATGAACGCAACTTGCACAAAACGACTTCTACAATCAATGAATGTAACGAAGTAACGGGAACCTGCCATTGTTGGCGTTGGAAAGGGACCGACTACGTCAGAGTACACTAAACTAAGCCTTTCAACAATAGGATTGGATGCAACAGTCTTAAATGGCTTTGTTTTGCTATTTCCTTGGAGACAAGCAGAACATGCGTTATTTTTTGGCTTAATGGCTGATTGCCTAGAAAAACCTCTTAGTGCTCTTGACTTTGCAATCTTTTTCAAGGTGAGTGGGGAGACGTGCATAAATCTTTTATGCCATAATTCCGTTTGCTTATTCATATGAGAATTATTTTGGCAATTTTCAGGCAGTTTTTCTTGCTTATTCTGGATTTTTGAAAAAACTCGCACCTGACCTTGATTTAAGTCTTGGTCTTGGTTAGTTGTGGTACGGGAATCTTCATGCATTTTAATTTCTTGCTTAACTGGCGTAACACTAGTTTGGTTTATTTTAATGTAACTGTCATTTTCCAGAGATAAAACGTTGTTTGGAGCATTTATCACTACTTCTGGATTGCTTACAATTTTTGGATTGCTAATGACAAATAAACCTGCAATATACTGAGCAGTTGCTACAAGTTTGCCAGATTGTTTATGGATTATTTCACACACATCATTGTCAAAGGTAATTCTTAACCCTGATCTCATTGCCTGTCCCACAGAAAAGAGATTCACGTCAAATTCAGGTAAAAACAGTGTTTTCTGCATTGATAAATTTATACCATTTGAACTTATTTTTACGATACCTTCTATTTTTGTTGACACTGTAGTTGCTTTGGTTGCACATTTTACGTTTTCAACTGGTATTTCGTATTTAGTATGAAACCAATTTTCATTTCTTACGCAATGACGGACTGTTCCCGAGTCTATAATAAGTGCATTCTTAAGATTGAAACCTGTCTTAGCTGCGTATGCTTTTATTCCAACAAACTTCGTGTATGTGAAGCACGCAATATTTGCCTTACTTTCTGGCGTTTGACGGCTAGCATTCCGTCGCGATCCACGCCATCTGGAACGTCCACGGGCACGTCCTCTTCCACGAAATTGTTCTTGGGGGGGCGCAGGGGTGCCGCAGGCTGGAGTTTTGTGCCCGGCGCCGCCGCATCTATAGCAGGATACGCCGCCTTGTACTTGTGGCGTCTTTGGTGTCGTGAAGTACGTCGACTCTGAAACAGGTTTAGCATGGGTATACGCAATTTCTTTCGACTCATGCATGATCAATAAATGTTCAATATCCTCAGACTTTAGGCTATCAGTCTTCTTAAGGGGTGCCAAGTAACTCGTAACTAAATTATCATAACTTGCAGGCAAGCCTAGAATTATATAGCATGCTTTTTCTTCGTCATCGATTATTTTTCCAGTATCGGCTATACTTTGAAATAATGCACCAATTTGTCCTAGAAATTCAGCTACGGACATGTCGTCAGTTTTACGAAAATCGTGCAGCTTTCTTCTTAACGCTAGATAACGTAACACATTTGAGGGTTCGTACCTATTCTTCAAGTGTTGCCAAATCGTATAAGCTTCTGTCAAGTTTCTAGGAATTTGAATTTTTAGCAGATCGACACTTAAAGTTATCAACCCCGTTGCTTTTTCATTTGCTAATTCCCATTTGGCTAACTCTTTATCATCGGTTGGTTTTGCTTTTCCTGTCATGACTAAACCCCAAATGCCTTGTTGCTTTAGGAGCGCTTCTACACGACATGACCAGGATGCGAAATTTTTGCCGTCTAATAACTGGATATTTGAAAGATTATTCATCTTTTGACTTAAATCTGCCATTTTTAAATAATATCACTGTACACTTCTTAGGCTTTACGAGTTTTCTTTCTTTCTAGGTACACTGTCCTATGTCAATTATTTCTACTGCAATCCCTTTAAATTATTTCTGGCGGAATTACTACGATTTTTCAATGTATAAACATTGACATTTAAATACCATTAACTGTTTGGTATGACTCCGACTGCACTTAACGTATACTTGCCGTTATTTTGAAGAAACCAGGAAACATCTTGAAATTGCCGTCTTGTATCCTCGTTGGTTTACCTTGACGTTCTTGCATGGCTTCATCCTCCGTCAGTAGTTGTGAAGTAAGTCGCTGCTGTCTTGAAACTGCATACGAGCATGACTGCATACGAGAGGGTTAAAATTTCGAAGGAATGTTAGGTTTAAGTTTGCCATATTTGCGTTATCACGAAAAAAAAACGCTCTGAATACCACTTGTTGAGGCTAATTTAAGTGAACCGATCTACTACCATTTTAACGTATAAACGCAAACACGTTTCTAAACACAACTCACATTTAATACAAGGCAAACGGCTTACAAAATTCACAAAAACATTTCACAATAAACGGACCAAAATGGTGGTGTTGTTCCTGGCCTAGCGCCAGTCGAAGTGAGGATTTTGGCAGCCCTCACGGCTGTTACAAATCTCGGTAACCAAGGGAACTACTTACTCTTCAGCATCTTCCGTTACCGAGTTGCACACCATCCACCATATCCGGGTTAACAGGGTTGTCACCAGTCCCAAGTTTGCACACAACAAAAACACCAGGAACTGGGAATTCCAACACATGGTCATTAGCGCTGTTGTCACACAAACTGTCACACAAATACCTTAATGGCGACGGCCAATTTGGTACGTCTCAACAAAGTGTACACTAATCTGTTTGAGGTGGTGGAGCGGCTCGGTACCCGATGATACGGGGAAACCGAAAAAATGAACTCGGTTGCAACCTTGTGATAAGGCGAGAAAATGAACTTGGCAGCAGCCTTGTGATGGAGCCACCGAGGTCTGGGGTTTAAGGGAGACCAGATTCCGACTCATTTTGCTCCAGGACCTACCCTTTCCGAGTTATGGCCGGTTAATCTCAAAATGTACTCAGTGGTTACATGGGGTGCATTTCGGGATACCAAATCCCGAACCGATTCCCGTTAGAACCAGCGGTTCCTGAGTTTCGATGGGTTAATCGCAAAATGAGTTTGGTGGTGACATGGGGTGCATTTGAGGATGCCAAATCCCGGATCAGCTCCTTATTAATGACCTCCACCACCCCATCCCAACCCACCCCTCCGATAACTGCAGCCTTGATGTGGCAGAGAGGCTCAGTACCCTTATGATACTAGGGGGAAGCCAGTAGCAGTGAAATGAACTTCGTGGTAACCCGACAGAAGGGGAGCTCGAATCCCGAACGTTTCAGGCTTGGAGTATTGGTTCCCGAGTTATTGGGGTGGGCCAACTTCCAAAAATGTTGGTACCCAACTTCTGGGGGAGGGCCACGCGTAAGGTGCAGTCGGAGGAAGTCAAATCCTAAACCGTTTTGCTCTAGGCCCAGCGGTTCTCGTGTTATTGGGGTGGGCCAACTTCCCCAAAATGATATTACCCGACTTTCGGGGAGGTCCACACGTAGGATGCAGCCCGGGGATGCAAAATTCCGAACCGTTTCGCTCTAGGCCCAACGGTTCCCGAGCTATTGGGGTGGGCCAACTTGCTAAAAATCGAGTACCCAACTTTCGGAGAGGTCCACACATAGGATGCAGCACAGGGATTCTAAATCCAAAACCGTTTCGCTCTAGGACCTACGGTTCTCGAGTTATCGGGGTGGGCCAATTTGCCAAAATTCGAGTAGCCGATTTCCGGGGAGGCCCACGCGTAGGGTACAGCCCAGGGATGCTAAATCCCGCACCATTTCGCTCTAGGGCCAACTGTTCCCGAGTTATTGGGGTGGGCTAACTCCCAAGGTTCGAGTTCCGCTATTTTGGGTGGGCCATCAGTTGGGTGGGACCCCCGGTGGGGTTCTTGAAATGATGGCCACATTTCGATCCGTTTTGCTCTAGGACCAACGGTTCCCGAGTTATGGACATTTTAAAATAATTTCGAAAATTGAAACTGAAACAGGGACCATATTAGGGAAATGGTGGCATTTCCGGTTAAACTCTTCAATATGGAGACATTTCCTGTTCCACTTCCGATAGAACGTGACATCATTTAAAATGGCCGGAAGTGACATCAAGACCTTCCAAATTGATGGTAATCTACCAAAATGGCAGCACTTCCGGTTTACATGGGGGCAGCCATCTCGTCTGTCCTGTGTCTTTGGCTGTGCGAAAATAGCACTATAATACTACTGATAATCACATGATCTCCTCCTCCCTCATACCCGCCATCCAAAGATTAACAACCACTATGGACGCCCCTGATATTCAGAATTTATAGGTTATGGGGAGTGTTAGCAAAGCTTTAGCAAAGCTACTAAAAACTGAAGTAATTTACACTTAAATAGTGGGAAGCACATGTCTCCATTAACCTTCAATTGCTTGCTTCAGAGTGGTACACGCCGTGTGTAATTAACGAGTGGGTATTTAACCGCAGCAACAGACAGAAGTAGACGTTGAGACTTGCTGTCATAGCTTGCTGTCATCGGCATTAGTGTTTATTTACCTTTAGAATTTGTATGATGTGTCGCATGGCGCAGCCCTGAAATGTATATGATTTAGCGTCGGATGTGATGTTGGGCTTGCTTCAGAGAGCAATGCGCACCTCAGTTGGTGAACTATATTTTAGAGCAGTTGATGTATGAGTAAAGCGTCCAGGAGAGAGGGATTTAAGGTGGCTTCAATTGCTAACACACACCAGTCTTGTATGACTTCCTTCCAGTACTTGTCAGTGTATTTGTACTTAAATAAAGTATTATTAATATTTTTCTTATTATAATTATTATAGAATTTATTGTAAAGATTTTATAGAAATTGGTTCTTTTAGTAGCTTTTTATGATTAAAAAAATACTAAAAGAACCAAGAAATATTCTTGAATATTAAATGATAATGTGGATTTCATATTCTCACCTGTGTTTTCATTAAGGTTTACTGAATGTGAACTTACAATGGCATTTTACTGGGCATTCGAACTAGTGTCAAATACACCACAGAATGGTTTAATGGCACCCAAAAACCATGTACTGTAAAACGATATAATAGCAGCACTTCCAAAAAGGCTGACTTCCCGTTTCAATTTCCAATGTTAAAGGAATAGGGATTTAGGCCTCATTGTCATTAGCTACGTTTGTATGATCAGATAGAACTAGAGTGGTATCTGATTGTATTCGAACCTCTAACTTTTGATCGTGATTAAAGAAAACATTCTTGGCAAATTCTCTCACAGTCGTTCGTTAGGCATAGGCCAAGAACCATATGCTGATATTTGGAGTTTACCAAGTTGTTACTTGACCACTGGTTTGTTCTATCTCCAGTTTTTTTTTTCATAATGAAGTGACAGTTATCACTATGTGGCGTAAAACAGTCTTGTCCATTGAAAAATTAGATATTTTATTTACCTTTATGTACAGAATTGGTTTGTTCATTTCTAAAAGTTATATGCACTTAGTTTTGCATTGATGTGTCTTAGCTTACGTATAGTAGGTAATGTTTCATAAAAAAATTTTAAGTATTTTATTTCCAATATTGTTTTTAATGTTATGTAACAATCATATTATGGTGAAGGCAATTGTTTTTCTACGTACTATTAATTGATAACATGAAAAAAAAAATTTTTTTGGCATCTTATTTGTATTCCAGTTCTAACATTTCTGGCATTAATTTTTCAAAATACTAAATTTAGATTTTCCTATCTCCACAAGTAAGTTGCTCAAAGTCTTTGTTGCAACCAAGTATTTTTTCCCACTTTTTGCTGTTAAAGTACCAGTGATAACACTAGAATACTCTACGGAGCAAAAGATTGAACAATATGCCATTGCAACATGTTTACTGAGCCTCTCAACCTCGCTGACATGAGGGGAGATACAGAAAAAGAAGTGACAAAATTTTTCCCAGCTGTGATGTCAAAGAACATTTTCTTTCCTTTGCCATCTGTAAACATCTAATAATAGCCTTTCAACCAAACCCTGTCGTGACTCCTCAGAAAGAATTACTGCCTCTCTGTAAAGCATGCTGCTCTTACGGATATTTGATGGCTGCTGATTTGTTGTTTTGGTCGTGCAGTGTAGAAGTATGAATATTGTTATATTATGTGTTAAATATGGTTCAAAATAACATTCTCATTTTTTTCTTCGTCGTTTTCTTATTCATCCGTGACATTGTTTAGCTTTGCACTAGAATGCAAAATGCTCTTGGGTTGCTCAAACCATAAAATAGTTTATGGACTAATTGTTCAATTGTACTACCTGTAACTGCAGCCATTACTCCCTGGTGAATGGCTGAGATGCGATAGAGGTTATTTTGCTCACTAAATGTATGTTATAATTGACAGGGATCATTAACTCACGTTTTGTATATTGCCGAGTTTCTGGTTTATCATACATTTACCAATAGCCATAATGATCCTTGTTATTGTAGCAGTTATAGGATTTATAAATTTAAATCGTGTTGTTCTTTGTGGTTATTCGGAAGAGGATGCTCACTTTGTAGCTTTCTTTCCTGAAGGCACTGATGGAAAAAGACCTCAGGTTGAAATGGTTTATAATCAAATGACTGAAAATATAAAAGACTTCAGTGTTTGTTTTTGGTTGAATCCCTCTATTGATAATGTGTTCATGACTATATTTTCTTACTGCACTAAATATCCTATTCCTCAAATGGCAACGAGATACTTATTCATGTAAATGTTGGCAAAACAGACGGAATGATTACAATGCATCTTACAACAATTATATGTTCCTGCCAGCACTTCCAGTTGTAGCAAATAAGTGGCAGCATTTGTGTGTATTGTACAACGGTTATCAACAGCATGGTACTGTAATATATAACGGTAAAGAGAAATTTGAAGCAACGACAGGCGTTGCAACTGGGCTACCACATGGCTACACATTTGAAGGAAATGGGATAGTAGTCCTGGGACACGATCAAGTTGACCCCGGTGATGATTATTGGTATGTCTCAAATGATCTGACAGGAAAGTTGGGAAGATTGCAATTCTGGGATCGTCTCCTGCCAGAAGATGAAAGTAAGTTGGGCTGGCTTCAGTATCTTTTGTTACGTCTGGAATTGCATTAGCTAAATTGATAATGAAAGCGATTAAAAATGAAAAATTTTAAAACCTTTAAATCAAAAGTGGTTTGCTGCATATTTGATTCCAAAGATTCAGCATACTTGGTTTGGGTTTTAAACCAGAATTGAAGCATGTAAGTATGAAAACCCTATCAAAGCTCGCGTTGCACCTAGGGATCGACCAAGAAAAACGTTCTGTAATCCTTTTGAAAGTTGCATTAACTACAGGGTCATTTTTTATGCGTACAGGTCATGGTATTCACTTGGTTTGGAGATGAAGCTGCTTACCACTGGGTCCTTAGAGACCCTTTGCAATGATTGTGGTGCACTAGGAACTTACTGTTCTTTACTGCTTATAACAGTCCTTTTTGTGGACTGAACACGTCACTCACTAAGTAGACAACGTATTCTCAGCATGCTGTCATAGTTTATTTCATATATTAGGCTGGAAAACTAACTTAAAACACAAGTATTGTATTTTTCATGTGCATATTTATTCTGAAAATGATAAAGGTCCGTGTGTCTAACTTTATGACTTTCAGCAATATTGTAGTAATCACATATTCTTAGCCAAGACATTATCCAGTCTACAATTATTTTAAATTTTTTTAGAATTTTTTTACAATTTCGAAATTACCTTTATATCAGCCCTTTGGAAGTCTGTGTACACAAACTAATGTTCATAATATACGAGTTAGTCTGTTGAATTTCATTGTTGCATCCTGTTTTGGAAACAAATTTTATTGCTATTACGAAAAAAACCAACTAGCTTTTTTTGTAGTTCTGTTTGCGTCAGTCGTGGGATTCAAACCGACATTCTCTTGGTCTGGAGACAACGATGCTAACCGCCGACATTTACTTCCACACCTTGCTCAGGATCACCGGGGGACATTCACAAAGCTCACTCTGTGTTTTGCACTCTGTTTTTTGACCGAGAAGTGATACGATGCATATTGGATGGCTTTTGCAACAGAATGTTAAAAGTTGTCTACAAAAATAAGGTTTGATTGTTTGTTAGTCAAAGTCAATGAAATTAGACGAATGTGCAGCAGAAAGGATTTATCCGTAATAATCCCTCTACAATGCACTAGACTACCGTATGAAAACAATGTTCGCTTCTTAGTGAAATTTTATTCTTAATGTGTAACAACTGTAGAAATTAATGCATAAAACTATGCTGAAGATCGCTCCATATTTCTTTGGCCGTGACTGAATGTGCTAGAAAAAACTATATTGGAAGTGCAAGCTTCACAATATGACTAAAAATCTAAGCCAGTATCACAGGCAACAAACAACACACTGTGTGTTGTTTGTTGCCTGTGATACTGGCTTAATGTCTTATTCATACTGGTTTTGCACATTTTACACACTGAAGCTTTACAATGTACAAAACAACATTAAAAAGACCACTTACTTGTTTCTTTACACACAATTTTGATTGAGATGTTTTTTCCCTTAAGTTAAAGAAGACTCTGGGTGTACCTTAGGAGAAGAAGGAAATATTATTGCCTGGACAAAAAAGCATGGGAATATATGGAAGGAGCAGAAAAGGTAGAAGACGATCCTTGTCCACAAAGGGAAACGAAACCTGACTGTTGTAGCAACTGGTGGAATGTGGGTAAAAAATAACAATAAAGTACGAATTGTTCCAAATTGCTTTTTATTGCGTTATTTTTTTAATGAGAAATTAAAACATATTATTTTACTTCTTTTATGTCCGAGTTTCACCCAATATACACACTATACATCACTGAATAGGTGCCAGAGAGTATTACGTAAGCTGTTAGTCATCCAAGGTGGTAATCCAAGGATGGCAACTCAACAACAGTTTACGACTTGCAACATCCAAACCATTCATCACATTGAACACAGTTTGGTTACAGATGATATTCAGAATTAAATTTTTGCGAAAAGAAAACTACTAAAGTTTAAGGAAATTCAATACGGCTGGCCAAAATTGGCAGCCAAAAAGAAAACCGTTTTTGCATTGTTGCTGCTTTTACAGCAGATTTCTCGCGCTATCATTAAAACTGTTACAGAATCTGTGCTTAAAGAGTTAAAGCAAATTCTAGATTTTAACGTTGAGAAAATCCATGATACTGAAAAACAGTTGTCAGTGATGGAATCTTGTATTGATTCAGTTGAAGCAGATTTCTCTACTACGGTAAACGAGCTTGAGCAACATACTGGTAAAATTTAAGTCGGGATCTTTGGGGTGCCTGAGGCTAAAAAAGAAACAACGAAACATGTTGCTGTTAACCTCAAAAGAGTAGCTGGATGTCATCATACTGCCTTTCGATATTGATAACTGCCATCGTGTTGGTCGTGTAGGGCCAAACAAGAAACCTTGGGCCATTATGCTTAAGCTAACCTCGCATGAAACTAAAGTAAACATCCTGAAAAACAGGAAAAATGTTTTAGAGTTCGACTTTTGTTATCAAAGAGGATTTGACTAGACAAAACCAAGATCTGTTCCATGCTGCAGGGAAAAGGCATGGTTTCAAGAGTGTGTGTGTGGTCTAGTGATGGCAAAATTTTCACAATGTTGTTGCAGCTCATTCGACGTCTGAGTGACATTATGTAATAAGCTAGTAGATACTGAAAAGAGTTTAGCCTACTCGTGTTTACATTACCTCCATGTGCAATTTAAAACTCAATTGAAGTAGCAGCTATTTGCAAACTTTAACTTCTGGCCATGTCTACCAAGAAAGAACACTATGTTAGTGGTTAGCCAACCTTAGCAGATGCAATCGTTATTAACCTTCTGCGAGTTAAACTTAATACTTTGCACTTTTCTTCTACTGCATTAACTGCAGATGTTAGTGTTAACCTGAACTCACCTTCTTTATAGGTTGCAATTAAACGAAATTCTGGGTTTGTTTGTTTTGCTACAATGGAAGTGTTTTTTTGGCCACTGTATTACTCCTTGGCCATTACAGCTTCTCGTTTGTTGTACAAATTGTTATTTATGTATTATAAAGTGTGTGGAAGGAGCCCATTCTCCAGTTTTCTTTTTTTCTTTCCTCACCGTCACAGCTGCCGAAGGTCGCGACCAGGTCTCTGTCAAAGTAATTCAGGCTGCAGCTGATGTTTTGGCTCCAATATTGTCTCAGTTAGTTATTCTTTCATTTGAACAAGGAACTGTTCATCATGAATTGAAAATGGGGGGGGGATTGAGGCTTAATGGTGCGTCGACAACTTGGTCATTAGCGCCAACCTCAGTCACAGTGCAGTGGTCCGGGTTGCCACTGCACCACACATTACAGAGATATTATTCAAACCCCTAACCTAAATCTTGTCATACATCTGTACCTCCTGCAAAAATTGAAAAACACCGGACAGGAGGACAGACTTATCGCCTAATTGACGCACAATGTCATGCGGAAGATGGAAACGACGACGAAAACCATCAAGACGGCAACAATCAACAAGGAAGTGCCGGAATTGAAAATGGCTCGCGTTATACCTTTACATAAGAGTGGAGACAAGCTTGACATGAATTATTATCGCACCATATCTATTCTGCCTGTCTTCTCAAAAATTGTCGAGAAACTTGTCTTCAAAAGAGTTTATGCTTTTTTAAACAAAAATAATATTTTAACTGACCAACAATTTGGCTTTCGTTCTGGCAAATCAACTGAATTGGCTACTCTGACCCATATGACACTTTCCTTGTGTGCCGAAATTTAGATCTGACAACTTTCCCTAATAAGCTGTAGACGTATCGTTATACCCTATGAGAATTAACATGGGATACTGCGGACTAGTTACTAGTTTCTAGTCACCAATAACACAAATTCAACGTTATTGAGGGCACTTTTTCTCCATTAAGGACACGTTGCCACATTTTCGTGTTGACATTTTCTTCGTTACTGGACCCAAGACACCTCATTCAAACGATTTTCAAACAATTCTACCGCATGGGGAATTTAAACCAGTATGCTGAAATCAGGTATAAGTTGGTTTCAGTTAAAAGACACAGTCTGCTAGTGCAGCCCCTTTTTTTCATCAACAATCATTTTTTGACAATCGTCTGTCTACAATCGGACGATCTACTGTTACTTAGGGGTGATACACTAGCCTAGCCGTGGTTCTTACTAGTGGTAAGACAACGGGTTCATTGTTCAGCATTGTTGCAGCAGTGTATCTTCATGAGCAGTGTGTTCACTGCTGCAACAATGGTCCAAAAATGAAATAAAATAAAAGGCTAGGTATGATCACTGGCTACTGAGGGAGCATTCGTCTCACGATCCCTACTGTTCTTCTTTCTCCCAATGCACATATTTGTGCTCCCAACGCATGTAACACTACACAGAACCAAATTACTCCTGGTGTGTGTATTTAGTTTGCCAATATGGTTACGAGCACCTTGCCTAACTTAAGTGTGTCTCCTACCATGTATCAGCTAGGTTGTCAGTCTTATGCTCATCATTGTAAGTTGAACAATTTATACCACGAGCTTGTGAATTTAATTATGATTTTTCTGAATGTCTCTACCTCATGTCAGTATAATCAACACCCATTCACAAAACTTTACACTTGTCTTTGTATAGTATGATGAGGTTCACCCAGCCTATGAGTACATTATTGTGGAGTCTATGATTCTATGAAGTGAGAAGACCAATATTTGGCTCCTTTCTGAGGATGAGCATCAGAAGCGATATTGGAAATTCATACATCAGTGTAGGGCTAGGGAGCTTCCAAACACTAAAGCTTCCAAACTGGCTAAAGCGTGCAGTACTTCTGAAGTGTTTTGGAAGCAAGTCAACATGGAGAGGCATGCTTGATGTCCTGTATAAATGAAACAAACATTGTCAAAGATGCTGAAAACGTTGCAAATCAGTGGAAAATACAGTAGAGTTGTTAAAAAGTGATACTACTGCTACTAACTCTTACTGATATGAAGAGTTATATGCTTCCTCGAGTGCTGGTGATGCATGTGTTAAGTTTTCTGCACTGGATGTTAAAAGTACACTCGATTCCTTTATCCTAGGTAAAGCTGCTGGAACAGGTGGCATTGATGCTGAGGTTCTACGTTTTGTATCCCATCAAACAGTAATTCTTTACTCCATTTGGTAAGACTTGTATTAGACATACTCTTTTGTCTGATCAGTTAGTCAATATCATCATTAGTCCTGCTCTTAAAAATAAAGTGTGTGACTTAAGCTCTTCTGACAGTTACAGATCTATTGCTGTTGCCACTATCTTATTGAATTTGTGCTTATAACTTACATAATTCTTTCTTGTACACACAGTCCTCTCAGTTGCTATATTTCTTTTAAAAGAATCAGTTATGGTATGATATTAAATATTAAGAAATCTTTTTTTAGTGCATATGGCTGTTCTATCCCATTCGTCAAACCGTCTATCATAATTTTGTGTTAAAAAGTTTCCAGGAGTGCCATGATTTTCTAAGGGTCATGTCATCTGCATTGCTATTGGTTGCACCCTTTCAGGTAGAATTAGGTGAGCAGTACAGTAATTATTGGTATCATGCCTTTAGAACCAGCAACAATCCTTTAGAATTACCCTTATGTCATCTATTGCTGGTACAGTAGGTGGAATCCAAAAGTGTTTTTGTAATACTTTTGAGGAACTACTTTTCTCTTCTTTTAATCAGGGTGTATTCTCCAAGTGTGTTTAAAAGATATTTAGGTTGGTGTACAAGACATTACTACTACACTGTAAATTTGTTGGCCTATTTCGGCTTTTTCATTCATTTTGAGTGTTTTTATCTTCGACTGGATCAATTAAAGACTATTATTATTATTATTATTATTATTATTATTATTACTATTATTATTATAAAATGAGAATAATCTGGTACTTGATTTTAATACAGAAATTAGCATAAAAAGCCCAGAGACTTATAAAATTAAAAACCATGAATCATTGGAATACCGGAGGAGGTAAAATGGGAGGAGGTTTGGTGTTCTTTCTTAAGGATAAATTTGTCCACAACTGACTTTGTGTTAAAATAGGTAACAATGATGCAAAGGAATTGGATTTTAACCAGGGAGAATGATAATTACAAAATGTTACTGGTGTATAGACAACCATCTACAAACGTAACTGAGTTCGTGAAAGAACTAAAAGGAAAACTGAAGTCATTAACAAAGTTCAATAATGTTCTTGTTATGGGAGATATGAATATAGATATTTGGATAAAAAAGTAGAAATCATTGAAGAAAACAATACACGTTATGAAAGAGATATATACGAAAACGCTCTTTGTAGTTTACGTTTTGAGTCTAAAATTAACACCCCGACTAGAGAAGAAATTATAAACAATAAACTTACAACTTCATGTATACATCATGTCTTCACTAGAACTTTTCTAGATAATGTTGGCTTTAACATCCAAGAAAAAATTGCTGATCATTATATTACGGCAATATTTATTGATACAAACAAAAAACACTCGTCTGGGAAAAATTATGCGAAACAAAGACCTTCATATAATGAAAATAAAATTATCCAGGAACTAAGTAGTACTGGAATTTTTTTAAACTATACAGTGCCCTATTAAAATGTATGACATGATTGAATAAATAATCACGGATATACATGCCTCAAATTGTATTAAAAAGTGTAAAAATAAAAAACATATCTACCATGGAAAACATATATTTCAGCAAATACAGTTAAAATTATAGATGAGAAAAACAAACTATGGAAAAAGATTAAAAATAATAGCAAAGATGAAAAATTACATGTAGTGGGGTAGATAAGCATAAACTTCTGCATTTTAGTGAGGAAAGCACCAAATTTGGCACAGATGCTAATTTAGGTATACTGATGAAATCTGGATATAGGGCTAACTGAATTTCTCAAACCGGAAGAGGAAACCGGAAGTGCCTATATTCAGCCATGAGCCAAACCAAAAAATAGCTTGACCATTCTCCATATCCGGGAAAAAATGTTTAAAATGTGGCGCATCATACCTGAATACTATTCTTCACATTTCAAGGTATGACCGCTGACTGATAGGTAACTTAAGGGCTGAAATGGAGGATAAAAGGTCAAATTTTAGGCGTAAAATCGCATTTTCGTCATTTTCCGCTAAACCGCTGCTTTTACAAAGAAAAAAAATTTTAAAATGTGGCGCATCATACCCTAATACTACTCTTGACATCTTTGGATATGACAGCAATGGCTAAAAGGTAGCTTAAGGGGCCAAACCAAGGTCAAAAGGTCAAATTTTTGGAAGAAAAATCACTTTTTTGTCATTTTCTGCCAAACCGTTGCTTTTACAAACAAAAAAAGTGTTTAAATGTGGCGGATCATACCTTAATACTACTCTTTACATATTTGGATATGACAGCAATGGCTAAAAGGTAGCTTAAGGGGTCATACCAAGGTCAAAAGGTCAAATTTTGGACGAAAAATCTAATTTTTGTCATTTTCTGCCAAACCGTTGCTTTTACAAACGAAAAAAAGTGTTTAAATGTGGTGCATCATACCTTAATACTACTCTTGACATCTTTGGGTGTGACAGCCCTGGCTAAAAGGTAGCTTAAGGGGTCAAATCAAGGTCAAAAGGCCAAATTTTGGACAAAAAATCACATTTTCGTGCTTTTTCTGTTAAACCGTTACTTTTACAAAGGAAAAAAAGCGTTTAAAATGTGGCACATCACACCTTAATACTACTCATGACAGTTTTAGGTATTATAGCCCTGACTAAAAGGTAGCTTGAGGGATCAAACGAAGGTCAAATATCAAATTTTGGACGAAAAATCAAATTTTTGCCATTTTCTGTTAAACCGTTGCTTTCACAAAACAAAGCATGTCTCAATTAATTAAAGGAAATCGAATTTAGACCTTTCTTTTCTGAATAAAAAATGTGCCAGGTTCGATGGTTTGGTTAGAAATTGCTGGAATATTACCTGAACAATGGCTACTCTATCTTTTTTTATCATAACTACAGTGTGTATGTATGACTTCGGAAGTTGAACTGCTACTATGTCATTATTAATCCTAGAAATGGATGCAGGTAAGTTCATCTGAAAGATGTAGAGTTCCTTTATTCAATGAAGCCAATAAAAATATTTTTCTGTAATTATGGTGTGAGCCAAAACTTCTCTTAAGTACTGATGTAGGGCTTACCCATTTTGACATAGCTCTGTCCCACAGTTAAGCAAGCTATTTTACACACACTGTCAAAAAAAACTGTCCTCTTTTTAGATGAGACTATGCAGTCATATTATTTTTGTTTAGAAAAGGCATAGTAACAGCTCAAAGAAGTTAAAACATTTAGTAGTAGTTAAAATTCAGTAAAAATGAACAACATAGTAGATAATTAGCCATTAATCGGTTCTTACTTATAACAAAACCGTATTGGTCTTACTGGCAAAATACATATTCACCTAACACCTGCAAACACTGATTCTCAGAATCAAAGCTCATCATATTACCTATCAGTTTTTACTAATAAGCAAGATCAACAAGAAAAGTAGCCCATTCCTAGTGTTTTCGTATGACTTTATGAGTGTTGGCTCTTCAACATTCGAAGAAAGAAGAGAAGAATTCGTTCTGCCTTTGTCTGTGTTGCACAATTGGTCATAAACTTAAGCGTTCAGATGGCTTTCAAACTGTGTTTCCAGACATGCTCTTGCCAGGATATAAGATACCTCACCCTTCAGAGTGGTGTGGGGGTATATCTGAGAATCCTGGGAGTTCAGAGCTCCAGAAGGTCGGTTTAGCTTGTCCTATTCCTTATACGACTGATGTACCCATTCTTCAGGGAATGCGCTGAACAAATTTTCTTTCTCAGCTTTTCTGACCTGAACTGATGAATTGTGGATTATCTCGTCATCTTATCACTTGCATTGAAAGTTAACTGGCCTTTTCAGTTGCAAACCACGTTTATCTATACTCTCCTCTCCACCTCGTTGGCTACCTCGTTACACTCTTATAGCAACACAGATTGGAGCAGTCATATTAAGCAACAATCAGGTTTATAGTCTCAAAACATGTATTCAGAACATTAGTAGACTGAAGATTTTCAAACTTCAGGTTCCTACACATACATGGAATGACATGGAATGACTTCTCAGTAAAGATCAACTATGTAAAGATCATACGAATCCTTCAGTCTTCAGATATGCATGCAGCTTACATGAACATAGCTACATAATACACTTCTCAGTCTTCCAACAGGTATACTGGTAGAATACCCCACTTTGTTTCAGACAGCTTTACAGGGTTTGATATCTATTTGAGTGTATACAGATGAGCTGATACTAACCGATGATCCGACTTCTCTACAGCTACAAGTAGCTTCACTGGAGGCCTGTGCTCTTTCATCCTTCAACAAAGCTACAGAAAATGGATTTGTCTTTGTATCAACCATTAGGAAACAACGGAGAATTGTCACATTCACAGATAAACTAGTTCTTTGTCAGTTTATGGAACGCTGCGTATAAAAGTTATTTTGTGCCCACTTTAGCCCTGAAAACTTCTACACCCAAAGGATCAAGCTCCTCCTTAGTATTTAGACCTTTATGCTGATATGTGCTTCTCCACCTACATCTTGCCTTCCTTTAGCAGTTACATATGTACACGAGGAGGCTTTAGACATAAAAGTAGTTGGATTCCTCTGATTTCAAATATTGCAAAGCGAGAATGCATTTTATCAGTAAATGCATAAACAAAGAAGGTCTCACTACTTCTAAACGTTCAAAGACCAACACAAAACATATCTTTCCCTGCAATGACTGTTCAGCAGAGAAGATCTGGCTTCTCCTTCTCAAAACACCCACGCTGAGCAGCTGGTTCATTCTCGATGTTTCAACACTACAGAGAAAGAATCTGACCCCTTTTCAGTCTTTATGAAGAGTCTTGCACCCACTCATGTTGTTAACACTAGCACATGTAATATTGCTCTTCCTTCTATCTAGTTTAAAGACAGGGTTAAATGATTCCTCTCCTTAGTGCACATGTGACTACTCTAGCCTGCAGGATCTGTGTCTTCTCCAGCCATTAGACAAAAAAATGCAATTCCTGGGTCTCCGACCGTTAGACAGCTACAATACAATATTTGAGGTCATCTTCAGCCATTAAGCAGCTGCAATACAGGCTTCAGCTCTTTTTCAGCCATTAGGCTGCTACAATGCAGCAACCGTATTTTATGAGCTATTAAGCAGCTACAATATAAGATACATGCCTAATAGAGTCTTTTTAGAGTCTTGACAGGGTCGTTTTTAGCCGTTACGCAGCTACGGTGCATTCGTTAACCATTATGCAACTATAATGCAAGATCCAGGTCTTCTCCATCAATTAGTCAGCTACCATTATCTGGGGCCAACTTCAGCTCTATAGCTAGCTACAATACGGGAAACGGGTCCGCTTTAGCCATTAAGCAGCTACAATACAGGATCCGGCTCTTCTTTAGCTGTCTTCTTGTGCCATTAGGTAGCTACAATACAGGGTATGGACCTTCTTCAGCCATATGCAGCTACACTTACAGGATTATAACTTTTTTACAGCTGTGTAACTTCAATATGTAAACTTGATAACTTCCTTAGCAGGTTTGATTTTTGGTTGGTGTGTGAAGTTTAATATTGCTTTCAGCTTAACAACGAGTCGTGCTGATAGCATGATCATAACATGTGTTTACTTCCTGCAAGTTTGTAGTACACTAGGCCATGTGATTCCATAGTGGCTGATTACGTCACAATATCTCAAAATGTCTAACCAAACCATCGAACCTGGCACATTTTTTATTTAGACAAAAAAGGCCTAAATTCGATTTCCTTTAATTATGTTGTGATATGGTTTTTAGTGTGAAAACAACGGTTTAGCAGAAAATGAAAAAAAATGTGATTTTTTCGTTCAAAATTTGATTTTTGACCTTCAATTGACCCCTTAAGCTGCCTTTTAGTCTAAGCTGTCAGACCCAAAACTGTCATGAGTAGTATTAAGGTATGATGCGCCACACTTCAAACGCTTTTTTTCCTTTGTAAAAGCAACAATTTAGCAGAAAAAGCACAAAAATGTGATTTTTCGTCCAAAATTTGACCTTTTGACCTTGGTTTGACCCCTTAAGCTACATTTTAGCCAGAGCTGTCATATCCAAAGATATCAAGAGTAGTATTAAGGTATGATGCACCATATTTTAAGACTTTTTTCCTTTGTAAAAGCAACGGTTTAGCAGAAACTGACAAAAATGTAATTTTTTGCCCAAAATTTGACCTTTTGACCTCCGTTTCAGCCCTTAAGCTACCTATCAGTCAGCTGTCATACCTTGAAATGTGAAGAATAGTATTCAGGTATGATGCGCCACATTACAAAATTTTTTTTTCGGGTATGGAGAGTGGTTAAGCTATTTTTTGGTTGGGTTATGGCTGAAAATAGGCACTTACGGTTGCACTTCCGGTTTGAGTAATTCAGTTGGCCCAATATCCAGATTTCATCAGTATACCTAAATTAGCATCTGTGCCAAATTTGGTGCTTTCCTCACTAAAATGCAGAAGTCACCCTATTTTAGTGGCTTATCTGCCTCACTAATGGGAAATACCGTGAACTCATATCTTGTGTTGCTAAATGCATTAATGAAGATAAACAAAGACACTATCAAAATATTATTGAGAAAGATAAAGATAAAAAGGTTATGTGCAAACAAATAAATGAACTTATAGGCAAAGCACGTGAAAATATTGATGATGTCATTATTAAAAAATTTTCACATTGCTCAATGACACAGTTATGTAATGAATTTAATAACACTTTTGTTAATCAAGCAGCTAATTTGAAATTGAAATAAAAAAAGGAAGAAACCTATTGGCTCACAGGAAGATAAAAGCATCAATAATAATAATAATATAAAGTCTGTTGCATACGCAACCGGAATGGCAAGGATATGGTGGTCACTAACTGCCATCCGAAGTTAAAACAAAAATTAAAAATTGTAAAGTTTAAAAGTTTAAAACAAAGACGGTTTCCTGGCTGCAAAGGAAGGGTTGATGATATAGGGTTAGGGTCACGAATGCCTTCCCACAAAAGTTAGACCTACCTGGGACACAATGGTCCCCGATGGCATCGCCAAATGTGAGGGACGAGTGAGGGAAAAAGCAGTACCATTGTCAATGTTTAAAAAAATTTTTTAATAAATACAATAAAATAAATACATTGCACTTTAAAGCCTGGCCTAAACCAATAGTCAATCATAATCAAGATAAAAAAAATAAAAAAAAGTTCATCATAATAAAAAAGCCATGGTCACCAGGAGAGACATGATCAAGAACAAGTGGGCATTATTGGGCATACACCACTCCAACAATCATCACCCAACTAGTAGGCTACGACATAATTGGGTCCTTTCAAAAATTTGGCAAAGTTAAACTGGTCAAGGTGTTGTCTGAAGCTGTTGACGGAAGCAGCCTCAACGATCCGCTCAGTTAAAGCATTCCACACTGGGACCACCCTAACGAAAAAAAAGTACTTCCGGCAATTAAGTCTGGCTGAGGGAAGAAGTAATTTGTAACTATGACCGCTAGTCCTGCCCACATGGCTAAGGTCAAAGCATGGTAAATCTATTTCCAGAAAGCCGCATAGAATTTTAAATGTCAAAATTATGTCAGCCTTAAGTTGGCGCAGTTTAAGGGAGTCCAGCCTGAGACGTTTCAAACGCAGATAATAAGGCAGCTGTGCAAGGTCAGGCAGCTGCTTTGTAAAATGACGCTGCACTGATTCCAAATGGTCAATGTCTCGCAACAGGTAAGGGGACCAAACCTGTGAAGCATACTCTAAAAGAAGGCGAACATAAATTTTAAAAGCACGTACTTTAGTTTCTACACAGCCAGAATTAAAAATTCGGTTTACAGTTCCAAGACAATGATTAGCATTTGCCACTAAGTGATTACAATGGGTGGTGAATTTTAAGGAGCAGTCAAACCAAACACGAAGTCAAACATCGTATGTTGATTTTGTAACTGTAGATATTATTAAGCATATTTTAAAAGTTTTACAAATAAAAAACTCTCTAGGTGCAGATGTACTTTATATTAAACACATGACATTGGAAAATTCAATTAATTTTATAATATAACTTATAAATTGTATAATAACGACAGAAACTTGGCTGGATAAATTTAAAACACAAATTCTAAGACCTATTTAAAAAAAAAGGAAACAAAAACTACCCAAATAATTCTAGACCTATTATTTTGTTACAATTAAAATTCAAAAATTTATTCAGAAATTTACCATCGTATCGGAAAATCAATTTGGGTTTCAGGAAAGCAAAGGTACAAACGAATCACTTACACTATTGCATGATAAAGTCACTACAGCCCTTAATGATGGAAACTCCGTTGGTGTCATATTTATAGATTTACAAAAGGATTTCGACGCAATAAATAGGGAATTACTAATTGTAAAATGGAAAAGCTTGGACTTAGAGGGAAAATTTTAAACATTTTGTCAAGCTACTTGCAAAATAGGACAAGTATGGTTAAAATTAATGACCAGGTCAGTGACAGCCTTACTTGTGTAGACGGGGTTCCCCAAGGATCAATACTTGGACCTATTTTATTTTTGTTAGAAATTGGTGAACATATTGAAAAGGAAAATATACAAATGTTTCCAGATGATGTTTATCTAATGGCGGTGCGCGTATTATTATGACAAGATGATATAGACGCTTCAAAAGCAGTTTGACCACATTAAACACTGATGTACCCTAAATGATGTTTTTATTAGCGAAAAAGAAAAAAACTGTTTTATGCATATTCATAAACTTCATATGAGAATACAACTTGAAAAAGATAAGGTAAAGTCTTGAAAACGTTGCTATTAAAAAGTGTAATAATGCAAAATACTTAAGCATTAATACTGATTCAAAATATAATTTAAAGACCACATTGATCAACTAATTAAAAAAATTAAGGGGCATTACACCAAAATTGTATTTGCTTAGAAACGTACCGAATGAAAAAATATTAAAAAAAATAATTTATTTTAATTGGGTAGAATCACATTTGAGTTACTGCATTGAAATCTATGGTTTTGCACCAAATTATTCGATAGAAAGACTTAAAAAAATTCAGAATAAAATTATTAAAATACTTTTTAAAAATAACGCTCAATATTCTACAACACACAATAAATTACCCAAAAAACATTTCTTCTTGACGAAGTTTAGTACAGTAAAAAAATAAAAAAAGTGGTTAATCGGTAACTAAATATCTAAATGTTTACTTGGTCAGCTTCATACTATCTTCAACCTTTTAACTGAAAAATACTAGGAAAAATTATGAGGAGAACTACAGTGGTATTTCTCAACTTACTGGTTCACAAACACTTTGTAACCACACTTTGGCTATGTAATCACATAATAATGATATTCACACATGCTTATTTGTAACAGTAATTATTTTTAATTTGTTTTGATGTTTTCGCATGATTATTTATAACCACAAATTACTTTATTAATAAAAATGTAATTTACAGTAATTATTTTCTATTTTGCTTGCTTTTGTATCGCCAACCTTTTCATTTATTTTATGTAACTTTACCACGTACACAAGTGCTTTTTGTGCTACACGTGGTATTTTCCTTATCAATGATTTAAAAAAATTAACCTCATTTTAATACATTACCAACAAACTTAAGAAGTATAACAAATCGTAAAAAAGGACACAAAAAAATCAGAAAATGGGTCATACTACAGAATAATGAAAGCGATTTTAAGGCTACACAAACATCTGCTATTTAATATAACGAAATGAATATAACAGAAAAAAGCATTGAAATTTAATGAACTTTGTTAATATATAATTGTATTTTTAATATTAATTTCTATTTGTACTTTTTTGTATTTACATGTATTTATATTTTGCTTGCACACTCAAGTCCTTATGTAAAACTTCGTGCCTGTACATAACATCACGTACAATAAAAAAAGCATTATTATTATTACTATTATTATTATTATTATTATTATTATTATTATTATTATTATTATCATTATTTTTATTATTATTATTATTAACTGTAACAAAATAAATAAAAAAATATTACTATTATAGAATGATGTGGAGGATGAAGATCAACCATCAGAACTGTAATTCTTCTTTACTATTTTCGATTGTTAATACATCATGTTTTAGTTTAATTTTTCTTTAATATATCGAACATGGAGTTACATAGGTTTTATTACTAGAGTGTAGTAATTTATGCTGAAAAAAGAAAAGGGCCATCTTTTCTGGAAATATTACTGGAAATTACGTCTTACTTAATTTTTATGGAAAAATGTCATCCCTACCCACTACTAAAAAAGATGCAGTGTGTTTGAGTACGTGGATGTTTGTTTCAGAACTGCTACAGAAGAACTGTACCTTACATTTAGAGAAATGAGTCAGAAATAACTCACTGAAAGCGATTTGTAATTAAGCCTATTTTTATCAAACAGAGTATGTTTTTCGACTCCTAATAAGGTGAAAAATCAACACTGCAAGCATTATTTCAGTGCTTTTCGAGTTCATTGTTAACTACTAAATGTTCTACTTCTGAGATGCAGCATTTGTTTTATAAGACACCAGCCAGAGTTCAGGGTTCACAATTACTGTTAAGACATTTTTTTGATCTAAAGAATGATGAATGGAAACGTAGCAATGTTAGGGGCCATTCAAAAACCACGTGGCCTTATTTAAAGCCATTTTCCCCCCCCCCCCCCCACCTGTGTGGTCATCTGTGGTTAGGTCTTGGACCCTCCCGAAAAACCGTGTGGCTCATAGCCACCCCCCCCCCTACAAACTTAGAAAAATAACAACTTAATGTGTTTTTGACAATATGGTACCACTTCATAATATAATTTGTGTTATTGTGCCGTACCAAATTTGATGAAATGATAGTGTTCGACATGAATAACCCAACGATAGGTACCCCGATACTCCACTTTCGTTTTGACTGCTGAAAGTGTTATTTAAACTGTAGACACAACTTTTTCCTCCTGCGTGCAGGACGACTTTGGAACTCTCTTCCATCAGAGGTCGTTGAGACTGATAACATACGTACATACATACATACAAATGTTGATGAAATTTACGATTATTTTTAATTCCCTCTTTGGACGATAGTTGTATTCAACTAGACTTTTTTACAGTGGATGTGACGTAAGTGGCAATTCAGTTTGTCCTGACATTTCCCTTCCATTAATGGATGATTTTTAATATTATTATTATTATTAAATATTTTAACCAAAATAAACGTTATCCGAGATTTATAACCTGACACAGAAAGTAGAAAATTGTAGCCGTATACGTTCATTATATACATAGGCCATCACTGCATTGAATTGTCCCAGTAAAGCACTTGATGCTAGCCGCACACTATTTAGATGAATTTAGTATGAATCAAGGAAACGCGTTGTTGAAGATTTCTACGACAAGCTGCAGTATTTTTTAGCACTATTTGGGAAACGCAGATCGGTTGACTGGGGCTAAGACGTTAGTCGATGAATGGATTTATATACTATTACACCGCTCCATGGTCCATGGTCGATGTAGGAACAATATAAAAACAATCTAAGGCTGAGTGAAGTGGTATGCGCAGAAACTCTTGTACGGTAAATGCACTAATCCTTTGTAGGATAATGGCTTTCCATTCAATGCAGTGGCCACGTGGTTTGTTTGGAATCCCCCCCCCATTGTGGCTACTTGTGGCCGAAAGCTGACCTCCCCCACCCCCTGATTGACCACGTGGTTTTTGAATGGCCCCTTATCAACTATGTAATCACGTAATTGTGCCTTCATTGTGCCTGAGCGGTGAGAGAGCTCAGCTTGGTAGCTGGAGGTCTGCGGATCTGGTCGATCCCTTGGAAAGGATATCTTGGCAAAGTTTCCACCAGGACTGCCAGCCAGGGTAGCGTGAGAGGATACCATGCTCCTTCAGCGGCTATGGGATGTATTCTGGCTAATTCTGAACAATGTTACGGTCCCGATGATGATCGGAAGTTTCCCGGATCGAATCCCTGGGATGGCACCTCCCTTTACCAGATATTTCTTCTTCTCTAAAAATCTGGTAATATTCAAAATTGAGTCGGTTCAGCCATACAAGCATTAATTGCTTTGGCTGACTTAAGGCCTGTTTAAAAAAATACAAAAAAAAATTGTTTAATGTTTGGTTAAAATACCACCTGTACCTGGCGATTTTTATAACAACAAATAATGTATTTTTTTACGCAAAAAGTGTACACAACTTTTATACAAAAAAAAGAAGAAACAAAAGAAAAAGGAAGAGTCCGAACCAGGTTCGGCCCGGAACAAGTTCAACACGAAGATGAAATTTTCAGTGTACAATAGAAATGGGAGGCAAAGTTTTAGAACGCATGGTGAAAAATATTCAAAATATCGCCGATACAGAGATTAGATGATTAGAAAAATATTCAAAACATCAACACTACAGAGATTAAATGGTTGAAGATTACAAATTTGCAGTAAACATGGATGAACCAACTGCAACTGTAGAGTGTTGAAGGAATGCTTCATAAAATATTATCTAAGAAACAAACATGAACTAAGCTTATGTAAGTTTGGGAAACCTAGTTCATCCTCGGGAGACTGAAAGCATGCTTAAAGGTTAACAATGTGAAGCACAATAGGGGAACCATGGTAGATTATTTTCTGTTGGTTAACACCCAAATTTAAGAAATTTAGCCATGAACTATCCTTCACCAACATGGTGAAGTACTGTTGGACACTAATGAAAGTGATAGTGAACTCGTTTTAAATGAAATGCTGCAAAGAGTACAGCAGGTATAACTTTCTAGATGAAGCTTAGGTAACAAGAACTTTTGAAAACTTTATGCATTTCAGTTTTATTTGACTCATTTGTAACCTCCTCTGCATCAGTGATCTTGAAAAACACCCATCATTTTAGGTACATGTGACTACCTTTAACCGTTTCTTCTTTTGGTGTTTTGTCCCAACAGCTCAGGTACAAGACTGCAATAAAGTAACAAAAACCTGATTCAATTTGTGTTTATTATTCTGCACTAGGGTCAGTTATGTTGCTGATTATTGGACTGCAAATAAAATCATTTTTCTGTGGATAAAATGAGCTTTGCATGACAAAGTAGTAGGAAGAATTTAACTTACTCTTCATCAGTGAAATGTTATTAACAGTATATAGGGTTGTGCGAGCCTAATAATTTCATTTTGAGTTGAACTAGAATTGTATCGACAATGATTTGAGTATCGAGTTGAGTTTCAAAGTTTGCAACATTTTTGAAAAATTAAATCTAAAAATTTCCAAAATTGCACTGTTAGTTACACAAGGTTTATCCCACCTTGTCTTGATTTTTTTTATATAAATCCAGTGATTTTTCTTTAATGAGCAGATCTTCCTGGCGACTTTTTGATGCCTGCGATCGACTAACTAAAAATTCTAAATTAAAATCTAGTTCACACATTGTAATGATCTGAGATTGAAGATTTTTTTTTCCAAATTTGAACATCATCACTAATTATGTTTGGTTATGTAACACGCCATACATAACATTCAAAATACTCGAAAATATTGAATTTTTGCACAATGGGTTCGAGTCAAGCTTAAGCTTGCGTCAGAACTCAACTCGATGGGACTAGTACTTTTTGAGTTTCGTACATCCCTATCAGTAGTAATAACCTAGAATAACATTTTTTCATGAGTTTAGGCCACTGCACCAACTCATAATATTTCATGTAAATAAAAATGCTGACTGCAGGATTTTTTATTTTTCCGTATTTCATCATAGTAACTTAGCTAGTTTGATTAACTTAGATTAGTCATTATTAATTCCATCAATTTGGCGAAAATAAACGAGTAAAAACACAAACAATGCAATATTTAAGAATTGAAAAAATTCTTTGGCACTGTAAATCCCAGAATCTAGGTCGGATCTTGTATACAAACATTAGACCGTGATCCATGTACCTATGAGGGCACCAAAATTTATTTAAATAACTATTGTACTAAAAAGTACAACAACAAGTTGTACTAAAAAGTACTGAGGCATGTGGCTTTTTATTTGCAATTTTTTTCAATGTGGGTGAGACGGCTTTTCTTTTTTTTTTACTAAACTAAAACACTGTAGTAGAATTTCTTGAGGAGCTAAGTTATATCTTTTTTTTGGAGGGGGAGGGGAAGGACGGATGGCGGTTGGAGCTTTGTGCATTTTTTAGTGCAAAGTTCGACTAGGTTCAGCCACGTAAAGACAGCAGATGTTGCACATTGGATAAAATTCTTTCTTTAATGTTTTTATTTGTGGTACACCTCTAACTGCTCTAGGAATCCTTTTGTGGGGATGGATGAGCCTGACCTGATATGGTCGTCGGCTCCAAAAGTGTTTCTTAAAAATATTGAAGTGCAAATTTTTAGATTTTCCAAAAAGAATACCACTGTGTATGCTCATAAGTACTCTTAATTAACATTTAGCAACCTAAGACCAGGGACTTTTATACAAACCCACAATCGTTTAATTATTTAATGATAATAATAATAGTAATAAAAGTTGGTTGCAAATTTGCAACAGGCTTGGAATGGACCTTAAAAGCCACTGACATCCAGCCTAACTAAAAAGTAAAGCATTAAAATAACAGTTAAAAGCTTGTACGTGCACCACATGTCTAACACGGAGAAAGAGGAAAAGGGCAAGGGAGGAAGGATGGAGGTACGACTGTCTTGCCACCAAGGTTAGACCTGCTAGGGATGATCAAGTCACCAATCGTAGGTATGGAGAGGAAAAGGAATGCACATGCTGTAAAATAAAAACGTAAACATTATTCTTTTCTAGAACCTGCAATTTGTTTAGTTTTATATTTCGTTATTGGGAAGACGTGCAGTCCTGCTTGACTGTACGTATTATTATTATTTATTATTATTATTATTATTACACGCCCCCACATCTCTTCCACTTCTATATTGAGTACATGAATAGGCTCGTTTTTTGATGAGACCCATTCTGATTCCACATTGCCCATCCCGTTTCATGTCAGTGATTCCTATTTATGCATACCCTATTGCGATTGCAAAAATTGACAAATGTAATACCACAAGAGGTAGGAAAGTTATCTAGGATGGTTGCAAACTAATTGGTATTTAGGCAGACATTAAATAGCATGAGGGTTACAAAAATTAGATAATGCCGGAATCTCCAGATAATTCCGGAATTAGATAATGCCGGAACCATATTACAGCGAAAAATTTCCGGACTGAATTTTGTTCTTTGAATGATTTAATCAATTTGTTCTCTAAACATGTTAAATTAATCCAACACCGACTCAAGTGAAAACACTACTGCAGCTTTCGAAAGCTGTTGTGATCTTTGTAGTGTATTTTGGTCCCCGCCCTTTTTATTGGTTCCAGTCATGCGAACTACCAGTATTCACTACTAGTATTTAGATGGCGCTAATAGTGCCATCCTAACGTAATGTACATTAACCTAATGTACTAATGTACTAGGCTGTATGTACACTAACCAGGCGTGGAATGGTTGTGAGAATAAATGTGTACATAGTGAGGTATCTGCCTTTGTTAGGTGCTGCCTCACTAAGCACTTAAACATCAACCTCTGAGGCTGTCTTTATCCTGAAAGACTAGCACGGCCACCATATCTTACCTAAAGTAACTGAAAGATCCTAAGCCTATGTTACAATGGCGATGAGGATAATTTAATTTAACGATTAATTTCATTTAAATTAAACCATAGAAGATCCGTGCCAGGTATGGGAAACTAGGAAAAAAGTTTATTATCTAAATTTTAAAACAATCTGAATGAGGTCCTTCAGACCAATGCTGGAGGGGGTAAAATTTGTCCAGGTGGCAGATGGATTTTAAGTTTCCCTATCCAGAGGATGTGTTATTTTCTCCGACATCTTCGACCGGAGTGGTGAGACAAGACAAAAGACTAAGACTGTAGGATTCCGAAAGTGCCACTCGTAAGTGGCACAACATATTTGGTGCCCCTTGCATTGGTCGAGAAACTCCCACTGTAGACGTGAATAATGCCTCACAGTAAGTATGACATCGAAAGACCAGCTGGCATTATGATAGGGGTAATGTGTGCCACTTGATGAGGTTGATTTGAGGGTTACAGTGACAAATAATCACATTAAAAGGGGTTTACTTTAAAAACGTTAAAATATTATAAATGTTAATAGGTGGCATTTACGATGTGGCAGAGACAGACACCCCACAAACCCCCCCTGAAAGGTCAAGGTCAAGGTCAAGGTCATCGATGGGGAGGGGCCTTTCGTAGCCCGTGTCCTTTTGCTACAGAGATGGGTCCTTATGCTACCTTCAAGTGTGAAGGTCATGCCGTAATTGACATCATCCAAGAGGTCGTGTAAATGCTTTTTGAGCTTTTACACTGTGAGAACTTAAAAAAGCTTCACAGCGTGAAAATGACGAATTAACACGATTATCAGGGGTCCCAAAATTCGGGGGGGGGGGGGGGTCATGGAAATGCTCTTTGTGCATTCACATTGTGTGAATGACGAATTGTTAGCTGCACTCATGAGAATGACGAATTAGGAACATTAGATGGTCTCAGGAATGTAAATGCATTATAAGCTTTCACATTGTGAGAGCTCCGGAGGGCTTTACAGCGTGACAAGTTAACGACATTAGGGGTCCTCAAATCGGGCGTCCTAAAAGTTGCTTTTATAAACTTTCGCATACTGAAAATACATTGATGTGATGAGCTTGTACTATGTGCCAGTTTCCAGACCACCTATGAGGTAGGTACACTACCCGTTTTTGGTATTTTGTATGCAGTTTCCCCAGTATGCCTACTCCACATTGCGGGTTTTTTTTATTTTTCATGTGGTTTCCCTTCATGAGTAGGAAGGCCTTATCCACATAGTATTCAAGCTCATTAAATTCCGCTCTGTGCTCGTCTTTCCGCCAATGTAGCTTTCTTTTCGTCCCTAACCTCGTTTTGTAGACGTTTCCCTTCAGCTGTAGCTTTTTTTTTACTAATCTCTCTCTTCTTTGCATTTTGGTTTCTTGAGTGCGAGGTTCACTCATTGAAGCAGCAACTTTCTTCAATGTATTCAACTTTCTTCAATTTCAGTGTCTTGAGAGTGAGCTTTGCTCATAGAATCAGCTTTTTTGGCTAATCTATCTTTTCACTGCTCTTCACTTTGTTGAACATGTACTTTTCTCTTATGAGTAGCTTTTTTCTTCAATCTCTCTTCTTTCTGAGCTTCAGTTTCTCCCACTCGATCTTCTCTCTTAGCAGCTGCATCTTTCTTCAACTATCTTTTTTCAGATCCGGGCATAACGAAGCCCGTCTTTCCGGTTACAATTCTCTCTTTTCCATTTTGCACTTCTCCTTCTAGGCGGAAGGATACTCCAACCTTCTCCGATGGTTCTCCAGTAAAGAGAATGTCCCAGCCACTTTCTCTTTTTTCCAACTTCTTCTTCTCATTCACGTTTTCCTAAACCCGCATTTTACACGCTACACTAGCCTTTTCCTCTCCCTCCTTGTCGCTCATTTCGTCAACGTCCGAGTCAAAATCGTCGTCGTACTTTCTCAACGGGCCCGAGTCGTAATGGCCGATAGCTAGGGTGTCATTGTCATTTTCCAAGATTAACCTCTTATCGTTGTATGGCAAGAAGAGGGATTTACTTGCACCAACTCGTAGTCGACAATGGAATTTTTTTCCTATGTCTCCCTTTGTGCTCGTGTTTTGATTTCAAGGCAGATTTGTAATTGTCGAAGGATGAGTGCTTCTTGACTTACGATCTCTGGATTCCTTTGGTCTTTTTAGTCGTCTCCTAAGTGTTAATAGCGTATATCTAAGTTTTGTAGCGTATCAAAGTTTTAATAGAGTTGTGGCCTAAGATTTAATAGCGTATATCTTCTCTTGCACTCTGTCAAACTCTTGGAGGGGTATGCCGCCCGTTTCGTCTTTCATCTTTCCTAGGACCTGTTTATCCGAATCTGAAAAAGGCGGTGGTATCGGGGGTAATTGCTCGTGTAGAAACGATCTCGGTTCTGGACCATGTCCTTGAACACGTTGTCCATTTCGATTCGGTAGCAAAGGCTGTCTGTGTCAATGAAAAGGAGTTTCGCTCTGTATCCATACTTTGGTCGAATGAACTCGTAATGGAACTCGTACATTGCAAATAGAAAGATCCATAATGGATAATCCCAAGTAAGTAGGAAGATCGCACCAAACGCTTCGAATACGTCTGTTGACCCGCACAAGGTTTTCGTTCAAGATCTTGAAGGAGTCCGTGCGCGGTTAAGATATGCATTTCAACGCTCTCGTACAGTCGTGCATAGCTAGATGTCGAATTGATTTTGTCTGTTTTCAATGGTCTTGCCAAAAACCGAATTATTCAACAGTTTAAAGTAGTCCTTTTGGAACGGAGCAGTCGTTGCTTGCCTTTTTGCGGAGTTGATGACAATACACTCCCTAATCCACGGTTTCTGGTTGAAAGTGAGGACTCTTCAGATGCAGCGAAAAACTAACCGGTGCCGGCGGTAGAATTTTAGGTTTGGCAGTGGACGATGTATATCTTCTTGTGCAGAAGATTTGTAACCAATTTGGTGTGGGTCGAAGATTTAATAGTGTGCTTTAAATCTTTGGCCAAATCTCTCAAGTAATGAGACAAGAATTCCTCCCTAATGTCTATCTTCTCCGTAGCAAGGGGGGGGGGGGGGCAATCGTTGTGCTCGACGTGAAGATCTCTGGGATACTCAAGATTCACTTCCAGGATGTATGCGATGTCCGCTTCGTCCAACATAGTGTCTACGTCAAAGGTCCTGATTTCTTCCCTTGTCAGGGAATGAAATCTGTCGTACGGTACATAAGCGCTCATAACATAGCCGTAAAAGTTGTTCATGTCCAATTCTTGGGGGTCTATGCAGTCGAAGGGTGTTTCACCGTAATGGCAGATGATGGTGAAAGAATAACTGTTTTTTTCGGCTCGGGTGAGTTTGAGCGGTTTCACATCTTTCAACAACGTAAGGTAATCTTTGGCTTCTTGCACCATGTGTTCGTAAAACACGTCGACGGTGTCTACTCTGAAGTAACAATCTCCCGTTCTGTCCCACAACGATGTAACTGAAGTTACAAGTCGCGTGCTGATTGTTTTTGTCGTCGAACTCGTTGAAGCTTCGGGTTGAGCGGTTTGCACGGGACAATTTGCTCAAAATCGGCATAGATGATGAGCAGGAAGGGGTGTTTACGGTTCAAATGGCAAAAGTTGAGAAAGTTTTCTCCGGGTGACTTAAATTTAAGCGTTTTCACAGGATTGATTTTCATGCATTCTTTCCGGTGAGTCGAGAGCATCCATTGCTTTCCAAACCTGGCGAAACAGTTCCGGTAGTAAAACTTGGCATGACTGCCCATACTTCGAAAGCGTACAAATTAGGCGATGTATCTAATACAGCAGTAATGTGTGTTCACCGTTCCAGTGTCTTCATCGTATTTGCCAAGAGAAAGTCAATGGGTTGACCGTCTAAATTTTTGAGACACGAAGCGGTTACAATCCTTCCACATTGTGAAAACCTATATTATTAGTAGAGAGATATTTTACCTTTTCGAGTTTGGCAATTTCTGTTTGAATATACGCGTACTCTTGATAACTCAGATGAATTGTCCGGACTAGCAGAGCGTGCGTTCCGATAATTACGGCCACTGCCAAGCATTTAATACCACGTAGTAGTAGCATTTAATACCCCGTAGTAGTTACGAAGTTGATTAGCAGACAGCCCAACACTAGAGGCCAAATGGATTGTTTGAGATGAGCGGCTAAACTCAGGCACACTTGATAACTTTCTGTCATCTTTTATTCACCATCATGATGTATGGGGAAGTATCGTGGAGCATTAAAACACAGTCCCTTGGTGCGTCATCACCTCTCAGGTCACACAAACTTCGATTGCTAAAGTCTAACGTTTACCTCGTATCGTCACCACGTCCGACTTGACCATTCACGATGCGTACGGTCAAAAATGTACGAAAGTCGTTCATAATTCTTATCAGTAGACTAGAAAAGTATCAGGTGAAAATGCCGAGCATCCTCGGTCCGGTTCTGAGATGGCAAAAAAGCCTAAACAGTCATTCTCCCAACAGGACATCTTTAAGGGTACAAAATTGCGGCTTCTTCAACTTGCGACCATCTCAGTTCAATGTAAAATTAAGAAGAAAAACAACTAGAAAGTGGATGACGCAACATAGGGGCTTGTTTTCGCTCCCCGGGGAAAAGGACTACAATGCGTATTACAATCTTTAAGCTCTACGATACAATGCTGCTTTTCACCAAAGTGAATTGTTGACTTCTCCACTGTTACACGAAGTTGATTGTTATACTATCAAAGGTCTAGACCACACTAGTCTTCACTTAAAAAACACAACCAACAAAATTTGCCCACGCTGCTGGAGCAACCCCCAACCACACAACCAAGATGAGGGAGGAAAAAATGGAGAGGAAGGGACACAAACTATTGGAGCTCAACCATTGGAACTATTGAGAGCTAGCGATAGGAATGCCTTCTTCAAAGTCGTTGCCGCAGCCAATGGCAAAGTCGTTGTGAATAGCATTTCCTGGAACATTCCCCACGTTACAGCATCAGGCGAACAAAAAATGAAACTTTACAACTCTAGTCGATCATGGAGCAATCATGAATTTAGGATTTAAGCACTGGCATTACGACAGCTGCGAGCTCCCTAAAAATACCAGCTTTACCTGACTTGTGCTGACTACGTCCACGGTTGAAATACCTACGTGGATAGTTCTAGCTTTTCAAACTAACAGACAGAACTCTTTATTTAAACGCCCGCCCGTGTTCTACCACTGCAGTTTGCAATATGCTCTTGTGACTCTAAATTCCGAACGTTATCCGTTTCTTAGTTTGAATGCTATTTTGCCACTGGAGAATACGTTGACTTGTACAAAATGGCTCAGAAATTTAGGCAGCTTTGCTACGACACCAACGACGTAAGTTTTGACTTGCTTCAGTTCAAGAAAGCCTATCCTCTCGTGGTGTTGGATTGCTCCAAACGGTCTGAGAGGCTTCAACCGGTAATCGTGGACGTACAAGTTAAACTGAAGTTTAGAGCAGCTGTACCAGCTAACACTACCTGTCATGCTCTACTCACTGGCAACAGGAAAATTAATCTAAAGTTGGACAGAGGCAAATTCGAAGTTGTTTATTAGCTAATAATAATAAAAGATATGGCGCTCAAAACAAAATCGTGAAAAAAAGAGGCGGCATTTTGTCATTAGCATTGCTAGGTCAGATTTTAGGTGGTATTGGAGCCTTAGCAAGAGAGACTGCCGGGGTAGTATCTGCCATAAAAAAAGCACAAAACAATACAAAAGTTCTAGCTGAACTCATACGACATCACAAGCAAGTGGAAGGTTCTAGCTTGGAGAAAAAATACTAAACAAAAAACTAAGCAAAAAAAATTATCCCGTGGCAGAGGTCTTTACTTACGGCCACCCACCATTTAATCGACATTAAAAAACTTTAATGAACTTTGAATTAAATGGATAGCTAGAATAATGAAAATTCCAAAATTTAGAGGTACTTTTAATAAAGACAAACTTCCTCTAAAACTTAGGCCTGCTGATGAAAATAGCTATTTAAAATTGGAAGATTTCCACGATGGAGTCATTGATTAGCCTATTCCACCGCCGTTTTGGGAGAACCCTGGTACGTGATTGAATATATGGGGCCGGGAATTAAATACAATTACGAATGCTCACAAAACTTCGACCAGATTTGGTGCGGCCACTTTTGCTTATTTTTTTCTATGCGCCTTCTCTAAAGCTCGTAATTACACATCTGTTTTAAATAGGATGAGATGAGTCATCTATTTAAAAGTCTAACTAACTAACTCTAACTGAAAATCTAACTGAAAATAAATGTCTCCTGTATGAAAATTTTTGAGCATGTCTAGTTGTCTACTGTAATGGGCAAATCCTTTTCTATTTCGTAAAGAATGTTAGTTGTTGAATGCTAATCCTTTATTTTAGTAATGTAAAAGGTTTTAATTACTGCTTTATACTTAACAACGAGTTCTATGATCGGATTGCTGCAATACAAAATTGCTTCACAAATAAAACCAGAACTTTACTTATGAAGCTCGAAAGAGTGCTAGAATTCACGAACCAACTTCTTTAGCCAAAGGGGTTTTAATTCTGAAAATGAGTATCTTTAAACAATTTTCATGCACAAATTTCTTCATAGCTGCGTCACTCGGTAAAGTAAGCTCACTAATATTTCTAATCGGTTTGTTCTGATCGTCTTGTACCAAGCAATTATTGTCAAGCAATGACTTAGTAGCAACACCACTCGCTAAAGTAGGTTCGCTTACATTTCTAATCGGTTTATTCGCGGCATTGAAGTATATACTCTCTGGTTGTCCTGTTATAAACAATTCCTGTTAATGTACACTTTTGTTGCCGCTTCAGCAGCATGCCAGGGAAAAGCTATTTCTTTAATTTACTTCTTCTTCACACAGAAATACCCATCATTCCCACCTACGTACAAAATAATTTTTCGACGCAAGAAACGGTGGAAGCTAACTCGTCGGCGAGAAGAGTAATGGCAGGAGGTGTTTCAGTGTTATGTTTTTGAATGTCCATTGCCAGAGGACCAATCTGACAATAAGACAGCATATTCAGGTTTGCGAGCCAGCCCTACTTTAGTTAAATGCTTGCTTTGCATATCGTAGCTGGTTTGGGGGTTACAACTTACCCTAGGCCTGGCTGTCCTCTCGGGTTGACTCCCATCACTTCACCTCCTTCCCCTTCTTCATTTTCAATGTTTATTCAAACTTATTGACTGAAATTATTTTTTAAATAGGGAAAATTTTAAAACGTGCTAAGCCGTCGATGAGGTTTTGCTTTAAATATTTATGTATATATAAAAAAAAGAACCTCATAATAAAAGGAAAAACCTCAAAATATCTCAACCATCCTGACAAACTCATCTTTCGAATTGCTTGTAAAAAAAAAACTTGCTGACAGCTAAAAACGAGATTGGTACAAAGATTAACAATGGCATAAAGTTTTCCTTGTCACATTCCACAGAGTTTCAAGATTTAAAAGGTTCGGGGACTCCCATTTCAGACAAAAAATCAAAAAGTAAAGGTTGGATTTCACCCAGTGACCCTGAAACTCAAAAACTGTTGAAAAATCCTAAATGGTATACCTGTAAAAGCTGGAGATCGAGTTTGACAAGCAAAAACCCGTATCCATGACTACGTTCAAATATCCCAATTCTATGCACACGGCTTACCTCTGTTACTTCTCTTGCGGAAAGGTGAGCGAAGGTAATGTAGACAAAACGCTCTGTCTCAGAACTTGGGTGTACGAGAATATTGACAAAACTAAAGGGAAGCTTAACAAAAGTGTTATTGACAAACCATGGTTTAACTTACCATCTTACAATGCTTTAAACTTGATAGAATTCACCGGCAAACTTACTGCAGTGTATGTCACCGATGATTCTCCCAGCAACGTGAAATTATGGTGCAACGTAGACTATGGAGTAGATTATTCAAATGTTTCCAATGACAAGTTTTCCGATGAAGACTTTAAGTGTTTGGCATCACCGTGAACATTAAAACATGTGTAAATATAAAAATTAATGTAAATTAAAAACTACGACTTTTTCATGAATAAGAAAGAACCTAATAAATAATCAATTTCTACCTTCAAATATCAGGTGACTAATTATAGGCCCCTCAAATTGCAGAAAAACTAATTTACTTACTAATTTCATCTATAACGAAAGATGGGTCAAATATGACCGGTTAGTTATTTACTGTTTAACTTTATGTCAGTCTAAGTTGGATGGTATGTCAAGTTTTTTAACGACTTTCAAATAGATTTAATTTAGCCCGAACAGCTAGACGCAACATTTCAAAACCTGATTCTTTCTGGTGATTGCCTTTCGAACGAACAAAACAACATTAAACGTTACTTTGTTCAAGGGTGTCATTCAAACGCCGATGTTTTTTTATTGCAGTCAGTCGTGCACAAGAATACCAAAACAAGTGATCAGAGACAATTCAAATTTATTAATACTTTTCTCATTGATGAGTTAAATTTTAGACACGTTTACGAAAATCATGTTGGCCCTGATATGGAATTTTCAGACTTTAAAATAATGTGTAGAACGCATTGGAGAAATCCCTATGGGTTTTTATCAAAAAACAAAATGTTAAATTATGGAAGATATAAACGTTCGATTTATCTATTAAACAAAAGAATGGAGAAAAAATGAGAAATCAGACTTTAAAATATTTCAGACTTTAAAATATTGTGTAGAACGCGTTGGAGAAAGTCTTATGGGTTTTTATAAAAAAAAAATGTTAAATTACGTAAGATATAAACGTTCGATTTTACTTATTAAACAAAAGAATGGAGAAAAAATGAGAAATCACAAAACTCAAAAGACAATTAACTAAAAAGTTTTTATCTCAACATTTTGGCGAGAGAGAGCAAGCAAATTGCTACAAGATTTTTGAACTGGTAGTAAGCACTCTGAAACCAGCAGTTGGCGCTATAAAACCAACATCGGTCAGTGGTTTAAAAACTACAGCGCAGCACTCGCAAACTACACCAATTAACGCTTACAAAAAGGAAGGAACTGTCGAAGATGACCGTGAATCATTGGGGTTATCTTCATCCCCTTCCAATGCAGTCACTCCTAGTAAGAAGACATTGTCAACCTCTCAATTTCAGTCTCACCGAATATTCAACTCCAGCTCAAGCCCCTATAATGCGAATTCCTCCCAAAAATCCTTCCAAAACAAAATATGCATCTACGAGCATTGGTCCTAAACTTACCCCTACATATTCAGTGGTGCAAGATAGATGCAATTCTACTCCCCGGAGTTTCTTTACATTGTCACTCTCAAGTCCCTCAAAAGTTTGTTACCTGGACAGGTTATCAGTCAAACTGCTAAATATTTCTTGGTAAAAATTCTGTGAAAAGCCTAAGGAGGCTGACCCAGTGTTTGGGCTACAGTATGACATGAAAAAAGGTGAGTTGACCATCGGTAATAAATCAGTTAAAATTTTTGAGCATGTTATAGTGGTCGGTATGTGATTGGAGGCAGTCAAAGTAAAAAAAAATTGTGTATAAAACAAAGAACCATGGAAACAAAATATCAACGCGAGGTATTGCGTCAAATGTAAACGTAACACTTCTAATGGCCCCGAGCCATCAGTTATTATCACATCAAAAAATAACCGACAGATGGGAGGTCTATTTTGCAAGGTGCGGGATGAATAGAGCTTCCTTATCAAGTCTGCAAAAGGAATCGTAAACAAAATCATAATCATTTTGAAGAACTGGAGTGTCTTTTAAATTTATCACAATGTGAAAGTCAAAGAGCCTTGGCACGACCCCCCAATTTTCAGACCCCCAAAATGTCGCTAATTTGTAATATGTACACTTTAAAGCACTCGAGACTTCACACAATATTACAGCTCATGAAGCATTTGCAAGAGTGCCCTTCCCCTCCCATAACCCGTCATGACCTTGCTAATTCCTCATTTTTTCATGCTCTGAAAGCATTGTATAAGCTTAAAAAGCATTTGCACGACCCCTTGGATGACGTCACTTCCGGTCATGGTGTGACCTTCGCACTTGTAAGTAGCCTAAGGGCACAATTCGGTAGCAAAAGGCCCCTCCCTTATCGATGACCTTGACCTTCCAGAGGGGTTTGGGGGTTACCTGTCTCTGTAATATCGTAAATGCCTCCTACTAACATTAAAAATATAAAATTACTATTTACATTAAGAAGTATGTGATTGGAGGCAGTCATTGTTGTAAATTTGAAAACGTCAAAAATGTTGAAAAATAAATTTTTGGTGACTAGGTTAAAAAGCTAAAAAACATACAGTTCCTAGGAAAAAAATTGTTATTTATTAGCAATACCGCGTAAAGTTAAACTTTCTTACATTGTATAATTGTTAAAAACGTCAAAAGTTAAAAGATAAAATCTAGCTGTTACATGTATGTATTACCCATTAAGCACTTAGGCTACTTGGGGAGTCTTATTGTTCAGTAGACTGAGCACAGTGTCATTCATGCAATGTTTTAAAGACTAGCTATGATGACAAGTGTACAATGTTAAGCCAGTCATCGTACTTTGGTGTGAGGCCTTCCAGTAAGGCATGTGCTGCCACTGCCGAGGATAATGTAATATTAGAAGTTACCAATTTATTAATTAGTCTTAGTGCCACTGATTAAGATATTTACCTGGTTGTGTGAGAACCAAGCTGGAGATAACTGTAAGTTTTGTAAAGAACAAGCAAGTAGCTGCAAAGTCTTTAAATTTATAAACTGGTTTAAATTGGGGTAAAACAGGTTATGGTTTTTAGTTTTGCTTACAGTTTGTACCGTTTTTGGTTTATGAGGTATGAGGTGTAGGGGCCATGCTGTCCATGCACGTACGCTTTTCAGGTTTTTTACTCCTACAAATACAGCAGAGGTGCCCTACCGTCCCGCAGCCTAAGAACGTATGCTTTTTTGAACCTGCAGACTGCTTTGACGTTGTTTGCGGGTTCATAAACAGAAGCACTTATTGTAATTTTGCCTCTTCTTAAATTGTAGAGGTACTTTTGGGAAATAATGTGTTAAAGACAAGAAACATTTTTAAAAGAACTGAAATCTTAGCAATAGCAAAACTGAGAAATCAAACAATCATAATAAACAACTATTTCACAAATTTACAAAAAGCTCAAAACCATAAAAGACAAGAAAGACTCAGGAAAAACTCGTAAAATAGAAGTCAACACGACAAAATAAAAAATGTGGATTAAGAAACAAACAATATTATATTCTGTCACCTTAGCTTTGTTTGCATTAAGCGTTAGTTTCGTCCGCTGGGTTCGATAGGGGTGTTAAAGGGTAGAACGAAGAGTGCTGAAATGTGTACAGCACTCATCGTAACTATTCCTCAGATTTTTAATAAACTACCAGTTGAGCTACTAAATTACGATTGCATTATGAAGTGAAGGCCTCAACTAGAAAACATTTTGCTAAGTAAAGATGAGAACTGAACGAAACATAAAATGAAAGATAGTGTATTAATTAAAAATGTGTAACGAATGTCATATAAGTTAATATTTTAATTCTTCAACATAGTAAGTTATCGATGATATTTATCATTGATTTGTTTGTATGTTGCTTCTCACACAAGTTCATTGAACTCAAGTACCAAAAAGCAATAAAGTGTTATTATTATTATTATTATTATTATTATTATTATTATTATTATTATTATTATTATTATTATTATTAT
>JAHWFP010191953.1:12928-42206 GCA_023313725.1 Lithobius niger | reverse complement strand
CCAACGACAGAGCCAACGACAGAGCCAAACTCTGAGCCAACGACAGAGCCAACATCAGCGCCAACGACAGAGCCAATGACAGAGCTAACGACAGAGCCAACAATAGAGCCAACGACAGAGCCAACAATAGAGTCAACGACAGAGCCAACAACACCTACTACTGAAGCAACAACCCCAACGCTGGTAAAAATATTAATATGATATGAAATTATTCCAAATTGCTTTTTACTGCCTATTTTTTTTAATGGGAACTTAAAACGTATTATTTATCTTCTTTTATATCCGAATTCCCACCCAATATACTTTATTTACATTACTCAATAGGTCCCAGAGTGCATTACACAAGATGTTACTTATCCAAGATGGTAATATAAGCTGGCTTCCCAAAACGGTTTCTGACTTGTAACATCCAAACCATTCATCCGATTCAACATAAACCAATTATAAATAATGTTCAGAAATCAAACAATGTTCTCCATGTATGCACAAATCTTGTGTAACTCATCTATCTCACACTTTGCACTTCTTTCATCTTTTATCTATGTATTCAATTTACGTCACACATCATGCCTCTTGTGTATCTCCCATTCCGTGTATCTTACTTATCTTATATGTTGTATCTCCTTTATCATAAGTTAATTCATCTTATTCGTTTAAAACTCATGTAGGTGAATTACTGTGCCTCAAATTTCGTTTATGTCATTATATCAAACCCCCCGTAACATTTTAATCTCTACTTACGCATTATTATTTTTGATTATCTCATTTCTTGTGCAGTCATTTTATTTATTGCAAGTTTTAATATCACGGTTATCTCGAATTACAATAATATCAGTTATTTTAAAAATATTACAATAGTAGCGGTATATTATTCCATTTTAGTTATTAACATAATTATGCAGAGTCACGTCCACTGACGGTATGTAAAAGTATTTCAATGTTTTGGTGATGATTCCATGTAAACACATACGTACGATATTTTATGCACACACAAAATAAACATTCATTCTATGTGCAATGTAAGTAAAGACACACACTAGTGTGTCGCTCGCCAATTTTAACCATTCAGATAAAATATATACATGAGCAGTTGAGCACTACACGGCAACTACAAGACATTTTTTATCTTTACAGCTACGGTAGTTCGGCTGTTTTAAGCCATCTGAGGGTAAATAACAATGCGACAGAAAGGGCTGAAACTTGTTTGATCGGGACACGTTGGTCAACTGACAACATAAAAAGCACTGTTAGTGGCACCGCTTAACATTTTCTTGTTGAAAAAAACGATGTGAATAATTTTGATATTTGCCTAATAACTTAATGGCTACTAGTTACTAGTAACGCCATTTCCTGTATCACGAAAATAAATTCTCCCATGAGATGAGTAAAGCTGGTTCTTAGCTCATTTTACAGGTATTGCTCTGGAGACGTGCCCTTTCCATAAGTCCTCTTCTAATTGGTCAAGTGGTTCAAGGGTTAGGTACCTGCAAACAACAAAATTGATTGTTTTACATTGTTTTAAATATTGTTATTACGCAACAATGCCAATCAGCAAACACTAGCTGAGAGACCTAGACTGAAGAAAAAGGGTTTTGGTATGTGTAAAGGTAGTTTCGCTTATACAACCAGCTGCTTGAGCAATGTTTCATAATAATACAACACATTAAAATAATGCCAATCAGCAAATAATGCTAATCAGCAATAGTCAGTAAACTGAACATTAATTAAATCCGAGCATTTGCAAAGAGATAACTGCAGTACTAATAAGAAATGCTAATAATATGAAAAAAGGTGACCGCTGTCCTCAAAATGGAACGAAAGCCAACAAAAAATAAAGAAATCGACCAACAGACTAGATTGGTATTTCCAATTCATAATTGCTACGAAAAACAAATGGATTCATCAGTTTGGACCAATAATATTTTATATCTACCTCAAAACAAAAGTTAAGGATTCCAACCAAGCTTTTCGGGCATGTGAAGTCGTGATATCAAACGCCAAGCCCTTCACCACTAAATGAAATATTTGAAAATTGGGCAGTAAGCAATTTTCATTTCATTTTAACTTTCGAACTATTACTCGGTGGGATTAGCTTGGCAAAAGAGCTTGGCATTTGATATGCTGTCACATGGCCGAAAAGCTTGACAGGGAATCCTTAACAAGTTTTGTTTTGAGGTACATAAAAGAAAGACTAAAAGTTTTACATTCTAAAAACTCCATACAATCTGGGAAATGTTTGGAGATTAATCATGTGGCCACGAAGAATTATGCTACTTAAGTTAAGGTACGAAGCAATGCTTGAAGGTCCTACTAATTTTTTTACAGTTGTGCTGTAATTTTAGGATTCTGCTAGTGTAATTCTGGTATTACAAAATTATCAAGTACCATAATTCTGAAAGAGTTTAGAAGCAGAATCCTTAAAGAATTTAATAGGAATTTGTGCTGTAAATTAGAAGCAGAAATTGGTTTTTGCATTTCCCAGCCCTTTTTTGGAATGAAAACTTTTGGTCTTACTTTTAAAATATCCTTCAAAGAAGGAATTTTTTTGTTATTTGTAAATAAAATGGGGGAGGCATTATTAATTCAAAAGAAAATAGAAAACAAAAACAAACTCGTTTGATGTTTAAGGTAAGGGTTAACTAATCCGAAGTCAAAATAGCAAAAAAACACAAATAAGCTTTCCTGTAAGGTTTCATATAGGCCTACCGCAGTGTTCCTGTACTGCTTAGTCCACTTGAAACCTTACTGCTTTTTCGCATGGTTTTACAGTTTTTACCCTAGAACGCGATTGGTCTGATTGGTACATTCTACTTGGCTAAACGACATCACTAAAACTGGTAAAAACCATGGTCGTAGTGTGCTTAGCACAGCCTACAGATTAAGTAATTACAGGGTTGCATGCGACTCCTTGAAAATTTAGAAATGTTATTGAAAGTAAAAATGAAATACCAGTTCTGAAGTCTTAAGGGACCGGTCATTATTTATGGCCGTGGGCCAGAGGAAATGAAAATGTGACCACCAAATTTTCGATGACTTTCACTTCGAGACCCTGAAAAAAATTTTGATCCCCCCACTCAAAGTCCAAAAATAATGTGCCCCCCCCCCCCCAAAAAAAAAAAAGAATGCGCTTTTCGCACACCTATTAAGGCACTCTGCAGATGATTCCTGTAGCCATCATCAGAAATGCTGACGATTGTCCTTACGATTAGTTGTAAGGAAACATGTCTCGTTTTTAACGAAAAGACATGTTGGATAAAAAAGTTCTTTAAAATGTACCTTACCCCATCTCTTGTCGAGATTCATACAATAAGTATGATGAACACACTGTTTGCTTGTATGCCCATATCCACAACGTAGTCAGCACCTTAAACACTGGAGAAGCCAAGAAACCAAGTGCCAAGGCTTTTCTACAAATTTTTTTTGTAAAAACTAGACTTGCAAAAAAGGTACTAATAGCTTCTAAACCTTGTAATACTCACGTCACTGGGGGGGGGGGCTTGCCCCCTAGAAGTAAGGTGTTTTTAGATATTTTGACTGTTGAAAGTGCTATTTTTTAGGTTCAGAAATTACTTTTTTCCAGTTGGTCAATGTGTTTTTGACTCTAACCCTCTTGACGGGACCTGAAAAATGTATGACTGAAATCTTGTAAAGTGGTCAATAGGATGAATGGAAAAAAGAGACTTGGCTTGATTAATGCTGAAAAATTAATCCCCAAAAGTAGGCGAACGTGTAGCACTATATTAATTTTAAAATAATTGGTGGGAAATGGTTTTAATTTTATTTACGTCTTAAATGGTTAAATACAGCAGTAAAGTTTCAGGTGGACTAAACAATACAGAAACAGTGCGAAACCTTACAGGAAAGTTTATTTGTGTTCCTTTGCTGTTTTGACTTCGGATCAGTTAAACCTTACCATAAACAACAAACGAGTTCGTTATTGTTTTCTAATTCGTGTTACTTTGCAAACCAAGTTGGTTTTCTGTACTCACTGCAAACACATTGAATTTTCCTCGCTCATCAGTGCAAGTCATTCTTTTTGGAAGTTGGTTTGTCCGCTAATCTTTTTTCAGTGACTTTGTCCTTTATTTGTAATATAGGATGGCAAGCTAAATGGGCAACAGACATTTTAGCTTTAACACAGGAGAGTGACGTGAAACCATTATGTAATCCAATTCGTAATAAGGATACTGCTTCCTCTTCACGTTTCCTGAAAGTGCGGGTGAATTGTTGGCTCATCAGCATTGGCAGCATTTGTTTAAGCTTCAGTTTACGCCTTGCGTCTAACGTTTGCTGATTGGCATTTAAAATTTTAAATCCACCAAGCAATATTTCATTGTTAACAGCCAAATGTTCCGTTTCTCAGCTATATATCGTACAGTACTTCTCCTGCCAAAGATCGGGGTGCAGTTACGACAGATTTTCAATCTGAAGAATGTTGCTCGGAAACATAGCAATGTTTTCTACAATGTAATCATGTCAACATCCCTTCATAGTTTAACGTTCTGATAGGACTGCCACCTGTACACCAATAAAGAAGGGTGCTTCAGCAATCTTTTTTGGATAATATATTTTTAAACAAACCGTATACCACACATTTTATCATTCCAGAAAAAAAAGAAGGCCAGTAAAAAGAAAAAGGAAGAGTCCAAACCAGATTCGACACGGAATTCGAACAAGTTCAACATGAAGCTGAAATTTTCAGTTTACAACAAAAATGGGAGACAAACTGTTGGAACGCACGGTGAAAAATTCACAAAATATCGCCAAGACAGGGATTAAATAATTGTAAATTGCAAACTATTACTAAACATTAGTGTTCACCCGCGAACTGTGCAATCTAGTCTGACGCCACGTAGAGTGATACCGTTAAAGCGTGTAACAAGTGAAGGTCATCAAGAAATGCTTTCAAATAAACAAACGTAAGGTATTCCTAAATAATATTAGGAAAATCTAGTACATCCTCAGGCACCTAAGAACATGCTGTAAAGGTTAACAAAATAGCAGATGTATGGTAGATTCTTAGATTTTCCATTAGTGAAAACCTACAAAAATGAAAATCTAAGAATCTACCATGCATTCCTATATTGTCCGTTACTTTGATACGGAATTTAAGGAATTTGGCCACAAACTGTCCTTCTACAAGTGAGCCACTTTTCGTGAAAGTGGTAAAGTGAACTTATTTTATATGCAATACTGAACACTGTAAAGAGGGTTTAATTTTGTAGATGAAGCTTAGGTAAGAAGAACTTGGAAAAACTACCTGCTTGTCAATTTTATTCGACTCATTTGTAAACTTATCTTCATCAATGATCTTGGTAAACAGACAGTACTTTAAATATTAGTTCATAAAATATGTTTTGTAATCACGTTTTGGTAGAAGCTGAGCATGGCTGCCTTTCCCCTTTTGCTTTGGGTGTTATATCCCATCATATTCTGTACAAGACGGCAAGAAAGTAACAAATAACGGCAATTATCTAGATTAAGGGCACCACGTCAAATCACTTAATTTTTTTTACTAGCCAACGCTACTCTTCATCCTAACGCCATTTCGCATTTTGAAACCGGGGGGCAATGCGTGTAAACTTCTCAAAAGAATTATTCAAAAGACGTAAAATACTAGTCACAAACATGCTAAAGTGGCGAAGTATAACAAGCACTATAATGATATAAGAATAAAAAAATCCAAGAAGTGAAACATATGAAAAGCACAACGTTTCGACGTTACTTTCACTTCGTCATCAAGTGAACTAATTCCACAAAAGTTTCGTCAACATGTTAAAATGCAGTTCATGTCAGCTTCAGCATAGGGTAGTAAAATTTTTTAAAGTTGGAAATAAAACATAGGACACCTATTACAAAGATTAAAAAGAACCTAAGCTTAACCTGGACAAAACCAGGTAAGCATTAGGATACTAATTCCTCCTCACCCCTGCGAATGCAGACGAGTAGTGAAGTCAGATGGCTGGTGCCTCAGTTTAAATACTATTTTGGTGAGGGGGGGGGGTTATTGCTTAAAGCAAACCAAGAGATTCCAAACTTTTGTAGAAGTGGAACGTATTCCTTGATATTTTAAATTTCAGGCATAATATGATTATGCACGGAAGGTAGGTGAGAAAGGATGAAAAGAGTTTCCAAGTTAATTCATGAACGAAGTTTATTGCCAGTAAAAAGGATGGCTGTTTCCTCCAGGTTTGATGTGTGCCCTGTAGTTAACCGATCTGGTGAGGATCCCATTGCAATACAATGCTGTACTAACGATTTGTTTCATTTCCTAATTTAAAATTGAATTTATGTGCCGTGATTCTTTCTCTAAGCTTCTGTTGTGATTGTCCCACATAGGTGGCACCACATGCTGGATGGGAGCAGGGTATACAATAGACCGTATTTTTGGTTGCTAGCCTACTTTCTTTCTTATCACCTGTTTTTTCAGGTATTGTGAGCTGCTTTAAGTTGGGATGATTGCTAGAAAAAAGTCTAATTTATTTTCTACAAGAATTTTTCTAAGTTGTTCAGTAATGCCTTGGAAATAAGGAACGGAAAAATAAAAATCTGGTTTAATATAGCTTTGCTTGTTTGGTTAAAGGGCTGGACTTATTGATCTAGTCAAGGGGTAAAACTGTAACCATTGGCTAGGTATTTCTGCAAGGTGTACTTCAGCTCTTTTTCGAAAATTGCTTTATTGGTTGTGTACACAAAAATAGGCCTAATTTCACCATTTACGACGTACCTTTATCTGAGTAGGACGAAGAATCTATTGTGTGTGTGGTCTGCATTGGCTTCCTAAAATGTACAAATTCAATTTTACTAGACAGGTTAATTATTCTAGTGACGTCTAAGTAATGAAGGACATTGTTCTCAGATCCTTCCACTGTAAATTTTAATGATGGGTGAAATCCATTCAAAATAAAGAAGGGCACGATTCTTATCTGTGACGGGCAGCAAAGCACAGCTATCGTCGTTATATCTGTAGTATTTCATCGACGGAAATTTAAATACAAATTCAAGATCCAGCTTATTGAGGACTATATCAGCCAGGAACGTGGACAGCGGGCTCCCATCGGAACACTGTTTTTTTTTTTATTTGAATGAAATGAAATGGGCTTTATTTTCAATTTTCAAATAAAGAGTGGATACAAAAAGAAAACATGAAGTCTTTTGGAGCCTGGAAAAACAATAAAGAAAATACCAAAAATCACAAATGTAAAATAAGAAAATAAAAATTGTATAACACTATAAACATAATGAGTAAAATCACACAGTTTAAGACAAAAAAAATCAAAAATTTAAGTAAAGCAAATAAAAATAAAAATAAGAACACAGTAATCCTAAAAATAAACCAAGAAATGAATTGGAGAAAAAAGAGAGAAAGAAAGACTTCGTTAGTATAAAAGGGAAGAATTTTTCATCACTTCCGTACAAAATTTCGTACGAAAAAGAGACACACTAGTTGCAGTTCTAATATTTATTGGGATTGAATTTCAAATCCGTGAAGTTTGACCCGCTAATGACAAGTTACTTATTTCAGTCCGATTAAAACTTGTGTGACAGTTTGAAGCATTACGAAATATTATGACCATGGATGGCAAAACTGTCTGAAAAATTTATTTGACGATCTGTTTTTAAAAATGTGAATACCACCTCTGTAATAAATAGGCTCGCTAACAAGGGAGAATTTTTGTCATCTTGAACAAAGGCAAACTATGTTCCTTAAAAAGTGGGTGCAGTATTGATCTTACAGCTTTCTTTTGTAACTTTAAAAGACAGATTTTGTTTGTTTTACATGTGTTCATTCAAGTTAAAATGCAATAATTGAGATGTGGATGAATAAGAGAGTAATAAAGTTGATGAAGACAAGATGATGTAAGGATATCTTTAAGTTTGTATAAAATGCTAACTTATTTTGCTATTTTGGTTGCAATCAATTGAATGTGGTCATTCCAACTTAAATGAGAATCAATTTTTAGGCCTAGACATTAAGTAGTAGCAAGTTGTGTAATGGTCTGGTTATAAATATTGACACTGGATTTTAAATTGATAGGCTTTTGCCAGGTTCTAAAAACTAAGAAACATGTCTTTTGAATGTTGAGTGATGGCCTATTTAAACTTAGCCAATGGAATACTTTTCTTATTTCTATGTTAATAGTATTTACAATCTCGGCTAGATCGTTTGCCGAGAGATAAAATGTGGTATGCTGAAGCTGTCATGAACTGTATTTTAACATGTTGACGAAACTTTTGTGGATTTAGTGCACCTGATGATGAAGTGATAGTAACCTCGAAACGTTGTGCTTTTCATACGTTTATTCTCCACTGCTTGGCTTTTTTTCTTATAAGCTAAAGTGGCAGCAGTGGCAGCCATATTGCGAGGTCTTTGATTCGGGGAAAAGGGTAGCCAGTCGGAAAATCCGATTTACACCAAAACAAAAATGTAGGTGGGAAAATTTTCGGTTGCAAGTTTACCCGGAGAGAGCAAGGTAAGTAATTTAGGTAAAAAAGTTTCTTTTTTTTTCGTCTTTTTGGAACATAATTTGAAAAAATTAATTCAGAAGAAAAGAAAAATCTCCGTAAACTTTTAGCTACCCTTTATCCCTCACAATACGGCTGTCAATGCTGCTGCTTTACCACCAATGATTGAGTGACTTCGACAATTTGCACCAATGTTTTCAGGTTGTGTATTTAGTAAGGTGGTCAGTAGCATAACCAACTCAGGTTGTGCCATCTCTGCAAAAGTTTAACCCCCCCCCCCCCCAAGCCGCTCGTCATATTTCATACGCAAGAGCTTGACTTCTAATTCATACCCCTTTCACACTATACCGTACACATATGCAACAAAAAATAACAGAACAGCAACAAAAATTTTCATAACGGCTCCTGGGGAACGCGAACTAAGTAAGCAAAGGCACATTCAGTTTCTCAGAACATTGGCCTTTTAGCCAAAAGTGTGCCGGACCTTGTGACCTGTGTTCATATGGCACTTTTAAAAAGATCCCTCTGGCTATAAGTCTGGAGTGGAAGGGGTTAATAATTACAACTTCAAAAATATTTAATGAGGTGTTCAGCTTCTATCATCATGTTTAGCGCTGAAATCTTCCTTGATGGGAGTGTGGCCAACCTTCGGTAATAGAATTGATACCAAGTCAGTTTACCAAAGTACGGAATTCATTAAATTGTATGTGGTACGAGTTTAAATGTCCTCTTGTTAATAACCATCACTAAGATCTCACTTATAAAAGCAGCTAGCACTATATACAAGGTGGTGTTTTAGAAAATGTCCCAAATTATTGCTGTATTGGACTTGCAAAAGAAAAAAAAATCTTTTTTTTTGTAAGTCTGTTATTGATAGACAACTAATTCACAAAATGCAAGGCATGTCACAGCAAAAAATTTTCCAGTTGAAAAAATTACTTTTCAACGATGGTGAATTGAATATTTGATTTGAAGTATAAGTTGGGCTTGCACTCATAATGAAAGTGTTGGTACCAACAACATGAAGGCCTACACTTCAGCAATATTTTGTCAGTTTGCAATGGTTGATTGGCCTTTAAGCCAATAGAACCACATGATTGTTTCTAGAAGTTTAGAGAGTTAGTTTAGGCCTTATCACAAAATATCACTAAATGCCAATTGTGTGGCAGCTTCTATCTCTGAAGTTTAGCATGCTACAGATCGTCCACTAGCCTATTCATACTTTCAGTCATGATAAATGTTCTTGCCTAATATTTTTAAGGCCCAATCACAACACGCTGGGAGGCTTCCTTGGACAATACCCTAGAGGATGCTTCCAAGTGTATCGTGTTTGTGCACTAAAAATCATATACAAGAACATTTCCCATGACTGAAAGTAAGAGCAGTAAATAATCTCTAGCATGCTAAACGACAACTATAAAAGCTGCCAAACCATTAGTCGTGGGACTTTGTGGTAATAACTGAAGTAACTCTGAACTTTAAAAAAATATCGTGCGGTTCTATGGGTTTAAAGGGCAGTCTACTACTGTACTGTAAAACTGACAAAATATCGCTGAAGTACAGGCAAACCTTTATATTGTTAGTACTATCACTTTCAATTATACTTCAAATCGCATATCCAAATGGCACGTAGTGGAAAATTAATTTTTATCTTGGTTTCCTTTGGTTTTCTGTATGAGATTCCCTAATTCAGAAAACGCAGTTTTCAGTTCAGTTCAGCTAGAAGACACGAACAAGTTTAAATTTATTATCGTGCGCAAATTTCTTCGTAGCCGCGTCACTCGGTAAAGTTGGTCCACTTAGATTTCTAATCGGTTTGTTCGTAGCGTTGAAGTATATCTTCTGGTCGTCATGTATCAAGCAATTAGCGATTACTATCGATGTATACCTTAGAAGCAGTATCACCTGTAATAAACAATTCCTGTTGACGTACACTTTTGTTGGAATGTCAGCAGCGTGCCATGAGAAATCTATATCCTTAATTTGCTTTTTCTTTGCATCTACGTACAAAGCATTTTTTTCAATGCTAGAAACGGCTGAAGCCAACTTGTCGGTGAGAAGAGTAATGGCTGGAGGCAATTCGGTTTTAACTTTTTGACCGTCCGTTGCCATTGGACGAATCTGAGAACAATTGACGGCATCTTCAGGTTTGATAGCGGTCCCTACTTTAGTTAAATGCTTGCTTTGCATGTCATAGTTATTTTCGGGGATAAAAACGTATCCTAGTCCTGGCTTTCCTCTCGGACCGACTCCCATCACTTCACCCTCCCTCATGCTTTTCCAAATTTATTGACTGATAATTTTTTTTAATACACGAAATTTAAAAACTGCTTCTCCTTCGATAAGGCTTTTTTCTTTAAATATATATATATATATATATATATATATATATATATATATATATATATACACACAATAAAAGGAACAACTCAAAATAAATAATAACTTCAAAAACGTCTGAACCATCTTAGCAAACGCATCTTTCGAATCTCTTGCAAAAAAACTTGTTGAAAGTTTAAAATAAAAAAGGTACCAAGATTCACAACGGTGTAAAGTTCTCCTTGTCTCCTTCCATAAAGTTTAAAGTTTTAAAGGGTTCGGGGAATCCATTTTGGACTTAAATTCGAAATATGAAGGTTGGATTTTACTCAGCGACCCGGACACTCAAAGAGTGCTGAACAATTTTGCGCGATATTTCTGTAAAAAACTAGAGGGCCAGTTTTACGATGAGAAACCCATTTCCATAACTATGTTTAATTATCCAAATTCTATGCATATGGCTTACCTTTGTTTATACCTCTTGTGAAAAGGTATATGCAGGTAATGGAAACAAACCACTCTGCCTTAGAACTTGGGTACACAAGGATATTCACAAAACTAAAGGGAAACTAAACAAAAATGTTATCGACAAACGCTGCTTTAACTTGCCATCTTACAACGCTTTAACCTTAACATAAGTCATGGGGAAAATTACCGTGGTGTAAGTCACCGATGATGTTCCCAGCAACGTGAAGTTATAGTGCAATGTAGTTTTGCTGTAGCTTGTCCGATATTATCAGCGACAAATTATCCGGTGAAGACTTTGAGTGTGGTATATCCATAAATATATTTTTAAAATGTGTAAATAAAAACCTACGGAAATTTAAAACTATGCCTTTTTTGTGCCTAAGAAAAAACTTAAAAATCATCCATTTTACCTTCGAATATCAGATGTCTTATTATAGGGGCTGCAAATTGCAGAAAAATTAACTTGCTGTTTAATTTCATATGTAATGAAAGATGGCTGGACTATGACCGGTTATTTATTTACAGTAAAACTTATGTCTGCTTAAATACACAGTTTTGCAATCTATATTTGCTGGAATTGAGGAAAAAATAGGACGGGATGTCGCATTTTTCACGATTCTCATATAGATTTAATTCCACCCGAAGACCTGGACTCAAAGTTTCGAAACCTGACTGTTTTTGACGATTGCCTTTTAGACAAACAAAAACACATCGAATGTTACTTTGCTCAAGGCCATCATTCAAATGCCAATGTTTTTTATTGCAGTCAGTCCTACACAAGAATTTCAAAACAAGTGCTCAGAGACAACGTAAATTTATTAACCCTTTTCCCCGTGGATGAGTTAAATTTAAAACATGTTTATGAAAATAACGTTGACCCTGACATGGAATTTTTCAGCCTTTAAAACATTATCAAAAATGTTAGAAAAAAACCTTATGGTTTTTTTTTATCACTTAATAAAACTTTAAATGAGGGAAGATATAAACGTTCGTTTTTACCTATTAAACAAAAGAATGGAGACAAAACGAGAAATTGCAAAACTTAAAAAACGTTTACTAAAAAGTCTTTAAAACACCGTTTGGGTGAGAGAGAGCAAGGAGATTCGCTACAAGAATATTTTAAACTGATAGTAAGCACTCTGAAACCGCCAGTTGAATCTGTAAAACCAACATCGGTCGGTGGTGTAGCCCAACAAACACAAACTACACCGATTAAAGCTTACAAAGAGGAAGAAACTGACGAAGCTGACTACGAAGCATTGGAGTTATAACCGTCCCCTGCCATTACTCCTAGTGAGAAGTCAACCCCTCTCCATTTCAGTCTCGCCGAATATTTAACTCCAGCTGAAGCCCATATAATGCGAATTCTTCCTGAGGCCACAACCAAATACGCAACTACAACCACTGGTCCTAAACTCACCCCAACGTATACCGCGGTGCAAGCTAGACACATTTCTATCCGAACTGAACTCCCTAACATAGCCACTCTAAGGTCCCTTGATAGTTTGTTGCTTGGTCAAAATATTGGTCAAACAGCTAAATATTTCTTGATAGAGTTTTAAGAAAATCCCAAGGAGACTGACTCAGTATTCGGGCTACAGTATGACAATAAAAAAGGGGAATCAAATAGTTAAAATTTTTGAGAAAAACATAGTGGTCGAGGGGGAACAATATGTGGGAAGATGTGGGCTTTGGAATTTGCTAGTTTTTAAAGATTTGAAAGAAACCTCCTATGCACCAAAAGTTAAAGCAGCTTAAGTGGCTACGTTAAAAAATACTCACGCTGTTTATCAGATTAATGACCCAGCCACTTGTAAACCCAAGTCTAATCGTAGCGCCAAGAACAGAACAATTATAGCACCGATTTGGGAGGATATGAAATCAAAGAAACAACTGACGGGCATGGTTAAAAAAGCAGGTTATTCAAGCAGAGTCGATTATAAATATTACGACGATCCTGATGACTTGATAAAGAGACTCAGGCTTTTGTATAAATCTACTTTGGCTGACCATGACGGACACAGAAACAAAATCGTCGAAATTTTATTAGAAATACAACAAAGACAAATCGTAACTGCTCGGGTAAATAGGGTGGCTTATCAAAATTTAGGTTTAAGTTAAACAAAAAAAATCATAAAACAAAGGCCAATGGTAACAAACCACATCAAGATGAGATACTGCATCAAATGTAAACGTCACACTTCTAACGGTCCAGGGCCATCTGTTATTATAACCTCATAAAATAACCGACAGATGGAAGTTGTATTTTGCGAGGTGTGCGGGACAAAAAGAGGTTCCTTTGTCAAGCTGGGAAAGGAATCGTCAAATAAATCGTAGATAATTTACCGGTTGAACTTCATTTACCAGACTACCAATACTGTGGCCCGGGAACCAAACTGGAAAACATTGGTTCGAGGAGATCATGGAATTAAAAAACTTGACGAAGCGTGCAAAGAACACGATGTAGCTTACTCAGAGAGGTCGGATTTAAAAGATCGGCACGCCGCAGATGAAGTTCTAATTTCCAAAGCTCAAAGAGTGAGAGAGAATCCTTCTCTGGCATGGAGGGAAAAACTAGCCGCTTCAATCGTTAAGAAAATCATGAAAATAAAACTAAAGCTTGAAATGGGAAATAAAAAAATGGATCAACTCGTAAAAGAACTTTATAAGCCAACGCGAAAAATTTTTCAAAGACAGGAAGTGATTGTACTGAGCCTGAACGATCTATGGCAGGCTGACTTGGTGGAAATGATATCTTACGCTAACTTAAATAAAGTTTTTAACTACCTGCTGAGCTGCATTAATTCGACGCACCATTAAGCCTCAATCCCCCCCACCCTGCATTAATGTCATGTCCAAGTTGGCTTGGGCCATTCCCCTTAAATCTAAATTCGGTATAGACGTTACCGAAGCGTTCAAGAAAATACTCGCAGGAACGAGACCCACTAAAAATTTGCAAGTCAATTTTGGCAGTGAGTTCTACAACAAAGACTTCAATGAACTTAAGCTGCATAACATGAACATGTACTGTACGTACGCTGAGAAGAAAGGAGCATGGAAGAACGTTTCAACAGAACACTGAAAACTCAAATATGGAAAAGGTTTACTAGACAGGGGAATTACGAGTGGGTAAGTATTATCGACAGTTAGTTTCCAAGTAAAACAACACGGTTCATTCTACCATAAAACCAAAATCTAGTGAGGTAACCAAACGTCAAGAATCTCTGTTGAGACAAAGCAGTACTAAACGGTTGTTGAATTTGCTGTGGGAAATAAAGAAAAGATTTCTAGAGTTGGGAAAATTTTTGGTAAGAGGTCTTTGTAAAATTTTACTAACAAAGTTTTCATGATCCGTAAAGTACCAAAAAACCCAACCAGTTTCTTATTTTCTAAAAGATGAAGCTGGTGAACTGGTGCTAGGAGTTTTTTATGAACCATAACTTAAAAAAAACTCTTGTTCTTGATTTATTTTTAGTAGAAAAAGAAATAAACGTAAGAACGTAAGAAGAAAGATGACGTAAGAAGAAAGGAAAACTTGGGAAAATGCAATACTTTGTTAAATGGAAGGGGTATGACACTAAGTATGGATGGATAATATTAGCAGCTTTAAAGAAATGTTGATTTTTTTCACGTAAAACTTTTCAATGCAATCAACAATATTATTTTTTTAAAGTTCCTTATTTAACAAAAAGTTCTTTTTTTTCCATTAAAAAAGGTTCCTTCTTCCCAAAAATAAAAATTTTAACGTACCATATACCCTTCTTTTCTAGGTTTCGAATGGAAAAAACCTGTATTTACTGTTCAGAGGTATTTTCTAGTCAACACTAGCTGAGAAACCACCTCCGTTCCAACAATCCATCCGAAGACAAAGAATGTGCGCGTTTTAGGGATCAACTGCCAATCTTTGAAGGAACACTCGTCCCTATTGCGTGACAAAGGTCTTTGTCATTGGTTCTATGAAATGCACATGGTTGAAGAGTTTGATCCGCTTCAGTCTCTGGTGTCAGTGCATTTGGCCCTGCATTCGCTGATGTTCATCTGCCTGGACCAGCTTGTAAATTGTAAAGTGCAGATCTGTTTGGGACTGAAGTTCGTCAGTGGCACTACCATAATTCAGACTGGATTTTGGTCACGGTACACCGAAGTTTACAACTCGAACGATATTCCCGCTCTATTGGACGAAGCTTTTAATAAAAGATCCAGCATTCCATCGACTCTTTTGCCAAGCGAGGGAGGGGATGGGTAATTTCCACCATAAATAACTTCGCCGTTAGGGTGGCGAAATATCAGCCATTGAGAGTTTCTTCTTACATTCCACTCACGAAAGGTTTAAAACATAAGGCTTGGATGTTAACCAACGTCTAAAACTTGAATGATTAAAAATATTTCCTGTACTCTGTACTAGCTTCTGGGTTGGAGATGTATAGCACCAATCCTGAAGTTTAGTGGGAATTTGAAGATGTGCTTGACACTTCCTTGCAGACCTATCCCACCAAGCTAAACGAAATTGACAAATTTTAACGTCCGAATGATCTCTCGATTAACATCATAGAATGCAGCCGCAGAGAAGACTTGTTTCCTATTCGAGTTTCGAAAAACTTTGATGGTCAGCCTATAGATCTTCTCATGCTAAGTGCAGAGGTTTCTGGCTCTGACACATTAAACACGCATTACTGCTCCATTAGGTGCTTTGATGATTTTGTATGCCACCACGGTTGTGGATCACACGCTAAATTCTATTGCCGAAACTGCTTCGCAGGAGCTATTAGCTCATAGAAACGATGGCTTCAAAATCAACCCTGTACAATCACTCAGATTCAAAAAACCCGATGAAAACTTCCTGCAATTTCACTAGTTTAATCGCAAAGAACCCTTCTGCCGAATAGTTTACGCTGACTTTGAGTGCCCGATTCGGCTTATCCAAACCGTTCACCCCGACCCTTCCACAAGCTCGTCTTCACCTGTATGAACCTTGTAGTTTTGGATACGTCGTGATAGGCCAGGACGGGGAAATCGTTTGCCAACATTATTACTTGTGACTGGAGGCCGTTGATGTTTTTTTTAAAGAAGGTCAAGATTACGACGAATTGTCGTCAAAGATTAAACCTTTAAATATCATACTAGCCGAAACGCTCAACTTCTACAATGCCACCATTTGTCATTACTGCGAGAAACCGTTTAAACTCTTCCACAAATTTCTGCTGAAAATTGATCATAAGGCCAGAGACCATTGCCACATTAGTGGGAAATACAAGGGAGCCAGTCAATCAAAATGTAACTTGAGTTCTAGAGAACAAAAAACCATCCCAGTCACATTCCACAGTCTTGAAGGCCACAACATACATTTATTAGTTCAAACAGTTCACAAACTCACTGGAAAAATAGACATAATCGGTTGAACAGTTTCAGAGCATGGCATCTATGACCAAGAAAATTGGACTAAGTCTCCATTTCATTAGAAACGTTAATTTCTTAAAAGCCTTGCTCGACACTTTGGTCAGAAACCGTAAAGATGGTAAATTCCCTATTCTCGAGGCACCCTTGGAATCGGGATTGAAATCGAAGTGGTTTGATGACAATACAACTACGGAAAATGCTCTGAATCTTCTGACTCAGAGAGGAGTTTACCCCTACGAACACGTGGTGGACATGACCGCTTTTAACAGCGAAACTTTACCTACTAGACTCTCTTTTTTCTCACAATTAAAGGACGAAAAATTGGCTTCAGAAGAGTACGTACAAGCACTAAATCTCTGGTGGAAGATGAGAGTCAAGAAGTTTTGTTCTTACCAGGAAATTTATCAAATGACAGACATTTTTCTGCTAGCCGACGTGTTTGAAGATATCCGGATACTATGCATTGAAAACAATAAATTGGACCCCTGCTATTACATTTCGACATCAGGAAATGAAAATGAAAGAAAGCACAAGTCCAAATTAGAGTTATTCAACCAAGCGGCAAACACAACCTGATTACTCGCAGCATTCGAGGAGTTTTTATTTTAGCTCAGAGGTGTCCTAAAGCAATAACAAGTACTTACCTGACAACCAATTTGATCCTAGTTAACCCACCAGCTACATCAATGATCTAGATATGAACAATCTGTACGGTTTGGCCATGAGCAATTCTCTAACCTACGATGGGTTGCAGTACCTAACTAAGGAAGAGATTCGAACTTTCAACATTGACACCGTACGAGATGATTCGGATGTTGGTTACATTCTAGAAATCGATCTCGATTATGCTCAAGAGTTGCATGACACTCAAAATGATTATCCCCTAGTTCCAGAGAAGTTGGAGGTCAGAGAAGAGCTAGTGTCCCATTATTGTATAAATCTAGCGAACCATTTAGGACACACGATTAAACCCAATGCCAAACTCGTCCCAAATCTGTTTCACAAGAAGAAATACGTTGTACATTGCCGAAATTTAAAATTTTACCGACCTCACGGGCTAATTCTCTGGCATATATAAAGAATCCTGAGTTTAAACCAGAAGCCCGGGATGAAGGAATACACCGATTTCAACACCAGCAAGAGACAGGAGACGACAGTGCCTTTCGAGAAGGCACTACTTCAAATTATTAAATAATTCGATGTTTGGCAATACCATGGAAAACACACAGGACCAACTTAACGTTAAGCTTTGCACAAACACTAAATCTGCCCTGAAGTACACGTCTCAGCCCCAAGCTGATTCCTTCAACATCCTGCACGAAAACCTGGTACAAATTAACCGCTGTCGCACAGAATAACGTGCGCTCTTCCAACGTGCTCTTGATTTTCTATCTTGGAGCTATGTAAATTAGCTATGTTTCAATTCCACTACGATTTCATGCAACCGAAGTACGGTGAGCGAGACAAGCTCCTTTTTACCGACACAGACAGTCTCTGCTATCACATTAAAACCCAAAACATATATGAAGATATACTGCAAGACAGTGAGCAATTTGATGTGAGTAATTACCCTACAGATCACAAGCTTTTCTCCACAACTAACAAACAGGTGTTGGGGAAAATGGAAGACGAGATGGATGAAATCCCCATCCTGAAATTTGCACGTTTACACTCCAAAATGTATGCCGATTAGAGTTCCGGGCCAAGGGCATTCAATCCACCTTCGTAAAAAAAATGGTTGTATTTCGAAGACTACAAGTCCGCGTTGATGTCAAAATAGCCACCTCAGAAGGGAAATTGGGTGAAAATTCCTAGCATTGGCCACGAGCTAAGTACGGTGAAAATACCAAGTTCCTACTATCACCCTACAACGACAAGCGATTCGTGCTGGACGATGGTAAAAACACTCTTGCTATTGGACATTACCACACAGGGGCAAAATATAGGGACGGTGATGACTTCAACTCTGAGGTGGACATGATTAGTGACGAAGAACACGAAGAGAAAGTTAGCCTTGCCGCGAAGAGCTAGTTGCTGATCGATTAGGAGAGATGAAACGATTGAAAGAAAAAGCCAAAGCTGCAAGAAAGAGATGGATGCAAAAATAAACCCAGATCTTGATGCAGCTTATATTAGATAAAGATCCAGCCACCAAACGAAAAGCACGTGCCAATGAAACTGCTGCTCATCATGAACAACGATTAGATAAAATGGCCTCCATTAAAAGAAAAGTACAATCAGAAGAACGCGAGTCGCAACGTGAAGAGCGTTTGGCAGCTACTTATAGAAAAAAGCTGCAGAACAAAACAAAAGAGGAGAGAAAAGTCAGGTTAGAAAAAAGACACATGGCGAAAAAACCTTAATGAACGAATGATATCAAATCATAAGGAGTAGGCCTACTAGGGGACCACATTATTAAAAAAACGTGCCTAGCACTTTACCTCCTGGACGTTGATGTGTCGAAAAATTTTACCTACTACTAGGACACGTCAAATCCTAAGATGGTGTGGGAAAGACTGCATTCATAACACCTTCATTCCTCAGTCGTCTTCCTTATTTATAATATTTTTTAACAGATAACGTAGGAGATTTTTTTATGAATTTTGTCAGCCACCATATGTGTAATGTACCAGTTATGTTTCATGTCTCAGTTGTGTTACAAATGTATTTTTTTATGATTTTGGACAGACTTCATACGTGAACTGCATAATTCCCAGTCCTGTTCAGATCATGAACTGGACACGTAAAGGTCAAGGGTCAAGTGGGTGACCAAATCACATTATTGATCTTGAGGTATACTTGAGAGGGAGGTTTACTTGAGGTCAAAGGTCGAGAGGTTTACTTGAGTCAAAAGTGAAAAACGTCGGCACAGACTTGGTAAAAAAATCTTGGAAAACGTCGGCACAGACTTGGGGCTAGCCATCTTGGAAAATAGCCGCACTTTCTGGTTTACACGGGTGCGGCCGTCTTGGATACTGTCACTTCCGGTTTGCATGGATGACGCGGAGAGATAACAAAAGAGCTCAAAAGGGTATCAAAAAGCACTTTTCCACACTGGAAAAGTGGTCACTGTCTTGGAAAATGGCCGTACTTCCGTTTTGCATGGACGTCGCCATCTCGGAAAATGGTGCTACTTCCGGTTAACATGGGCACCGCCATTTTGAATGACGTCACTTCAAGTATGACGTCGCATCCGTTCATGGACTTCTAGTCAAAAGTCAAAGGTCAAGGATGGGGTGGGTATGTCTGTGACCAAATCGCATTTCCATACTACTACCCCACACATGGCCACTTTGGTATGCAGTGCTACGAATATGCCGAGTAAGTGCTGCCTTTGCGGGAGGCAAACTACCTAATGGTTTGTTTTTATACATAAACATTCCTCTACGTGCTCAGTCATTGCCAGTTAGCTCACTTGTGATCGTGTAAAAAGTAATCACAAACTGCTCAACGAGTTTCTAAAGGCCGACAGGCTCATTTCACTTGGTATTTTTCAAACTATTGGCGGAGCGAGTGAGCGAATCGAGCGAAGCGTAGCCTATAACGGACACGAAATTGCAAAATGTTGGTTGGTTGGTTGGTTGGTTGCACTTTTTTAATCTGGGTGGAGCCCAAACGAAAATTCGGATTGGAATGAAATTTGGTACATCGCTTTATACCCCCAAAAGTATTGCTGAGCCAAAATTTGACATAAATCGAACAATTATTACGGAAGAAATTACAATTTTTTCGAATTGTTTCTAACACTCACCATTGTAAATTTGGAATTCTGAAAAGTTATGTAATTCCGACGAAGCATACTCTATGCTGGTGGGAGTCATGTAAAATTAAAAAAACACGGCAAATTAAATTTTGGTTGCTTCCTTCTAACTAATAACTTTTTGCGACGTAATCATAACATTTGTTCGTTGCACTTAACCACTATAGGAAGAAACGCAACCATAAAAAAACAAAAGGATTCCATTAATGACACATATTATTTTCATTTGAAAAAAGAATGCTTGAAGAAATTCATTTCAGCATGGCGACGAAAGTGGTGTCTACACTAGCGATGGGAATCCCGAATATGAAACCTGAAATCGTCGTATCAAGGTGAAGCGATGTTTACAAACCAAATTCTTAGAGCAGACGACGTATTTACACCAAAGCACGAAACAATAATATGCCTGCCTCTCATAGTTTAAAGATTCCTCATTGCCATGGTAACGGTGAAATCCCGAAACCGTGTTGCATGCAAGCATAGGCCTAACTCTCGACCCAGCATTGTTAGCTGCTATTACGAAGTTAGATCGGAGGTAAATGTTAGGCCTAAACTCCAAGAATTAATCCTAAAATCTAAAACTAGGCCTAAAGACTAACACATTTTTAACCTACAATTGTAATGGTTATTTCTTTTAGATAATATAACAGAGATCGTTGCAGCGGTGTCAAGTCTTATACCAGGAGCAGTATTGTTAACCTTTTGAATTTTCTGCTTATTGTTAAAAACTATCGTACTGATGAGTGTTTGGCTTGCAGTTAAATGCCTTACTGTTAATATTTTAATAAACGAACTACATCTTACGTAGCAGTTCCCATAAACAATGAGCCAGTGGTAGGTCAAACAGCGGTGGCTAAACGTGCTGTTTTATTTTTACTCGGCAACGATAACCCACATCTTTAGTGTGGGCTGTAAAAAGAGGCTCCAAATAGCTAAATAGAAAGTAAATGGTGCAGCAAACGAAAGCTTGTTAACATAAATTTGACACGTAGCATAGACCTATATTAAAAAAGAAGCTAAAATATGGAAAAGGCCAGCAAAGAGCAGCAGTACGTCACACCAAAGGGCAAAGAGGCCAACTTCGCCCGGTGTGTATTGCACCCAGAATTTTAAGGAGCATTATCAAATGTGGTATCGTCATTAAAATAAAAACTAAATATAGGTTTGAAATGAAGATCTCTTCGCTCCGCCTACAATAGGCCAAAGCCTGTTTCGTAGTAAAGAAATACTGCTACACATTACCAAGTTTTACAAACCAAGTGTGGTTAAGGGTAAATTTTTGACAGTTTATATTTTGGTTTTAGAAAATCTCCTGTCGTCATGAGGCTGATTTGTCCACGAACAATTCGAAACTTAAGCCTACATGTTGTCGTTGGTGTTTTGAAATTTGAACCGTGCGCTGCTACTGTCCTGTCGTTTGTTGTGGCGACAGTGGCCACTCCATGTTTTGCCCACTACATTTGGATTTCAGCAAGCGTTGTCACTTGGAGAAACGGTCTTAAAGTCAGCTTTGGAGACACATTCTTATTCCGTCCGCTTGGATGTTCACTAGCGGGATTTTGTCAACTTGAAAATGCTGTATTGCAATACTTTCAAGAGCTCTCGAATGGGGTTGAAGTAGGAATTGCATTTAAAAGAATTTTAGTGCATTCCAATTTATTTCGTGTTGTGTGTCAATTTTCTTACATTCCACTCCACTTTTTTTGTCTTGTCTGGAAACTGCTGATTGGTGTTCATGGATGCTCTCAGAAATTTGACTTTTTGACTCCCCTATATGAGTGGGGTTCACATTGTACCAAAAATACCCTTCACTTGACTAAACTCCTAGACACATACAATCCACACGAAGGTGAAGTTTTAACCTCATTTGACATAGTTGCTCTCTTCCCTAGGCTACCCCACCACGTGATACTGGAGAAATTTGATGCCTCAGGGCACAAGGTGAACATCAACCCGTGGGAACATGTACTTAACAGTTGAATTCTGAAAGCTTTACTAGCCAATATCTATGTATCCTTAAAGATAGAATTTTCTGGCAGATCTCCGGGACGCCCACGGGTTATTCCTGCTCCCCGGTGTTAGCCGAGATTGTCCTACGGTTTCTCGATGAACATGTAGTCAGTTAACACCCAAACTTTAGACTCTGGACACGTTTCGTTGATGACACCTTTGACATCCCTGCAAAACTCTGAGGTGATTGCAGTCTTGAACACCCTGTACACTTGGCACCCCAGTGTATGCTTAACCAGAGAAACTGAATCTGACGACCAACTTCCATTTCTAGATGTGTTTATATCAAGAGAGGGAAACGGGCTCTCATGGAGACCATACACGAAATCCTTCCAACAACCAGGATGATAACGTATTGCTTAAAACGCAGCTGCAAGCAATTTCAAATAATGAGTTGACCAGATTCAAGTATCGCTCGAAAGATAGAAAAGATGCCGAGCCTCACTCCCAAGAGACCAAAACAAAGTTTATCAAATAGGCTACCCCCATAAAATTGATCAATCAGGCTATCACGAAAGAGAATATCCAATATCGGACATAACCAGCTAGCCCACTGGAAATTGTTACATAATTATACAGCCGGAAAAAGTGAGATAGTTCAAAGAGCACTCTCGAAATTCGGTATCCACTCCCTCTTTCGAAACCATCCAAACCTAAAAAGCCTCCTGAAACACAAACTTACAGCTCACTCCACATCACCACAAACATTGAAGACTCTTGTACTCCTTCCTGCTTGAACCTAGCCTCTGCAGAAGCCGTTGATCAGGCACCCACCTTGAGCATAACAACCGACTCAAGCACAGCCGCCAATCTCTAACATGACCATCCAACCTTGCAGCATAGGTACAACACCAGGTAACAATCCACAATGACCAAGCCTACCCCGTCTATCAATCAGTTAAAGAAATCTGCAGACGAAATCCGGCTTCCACCCCTCCTACTGATAAAACACACCGTTACAACACTCGTTCCCACCCATCTTCATTCTTCACACCCTGCTTCCCAGTTGACTCAATCAACTGTACAAACTGAATCAGCCAGTGAATCTAAGACGAATGCCTCCACCAGTCTCCCCAGTCCAAAGGAGGAGTCTACACCATCCCATGTTTCACTTGTGAGTCACTGTATATAGAAGAGTCAAAAAGGAGAATTTGTAACTGCGTCCACGAACACCAATCAGCAGTTCCCAGAGAAGACGGAAAAATCAAAGTGGCGAGCCATAAAATTGACACACAACACAAAATAAACTGGAATGCAACTAAAATATTTCTAAAATTCAATTCCTACTTTGAACCCCACTTGAGAGCTCTTGAAAGTATTCCCATCCAACACTTTCAAGTTTACAAAATCCCACTAATGAACATCCAAGCTCTATCACAGCGAAATATGAGGGGAGATACAGAAAATGACGTTACAAAGTTTTAGCCAGCTGTGACTCCAAAGAACGTTTTCTTTCCTTAGCCAGCTGTACACATCTAATAATCTTTAGTGAGAATCATGGTTGACAGTTGCCTTTCAACCCAAACCCTGAAGAATTCTGTCCTCACTGTCGCACCTCCTTGGGAAGCAGGCCTTTAAAAAGAATTACTGCTTTTCTGTAAAGCCTGCTGCTCTTACGGATGTTTGATGGCTGCTGATTTGTTGTTTTAGTCGTGTTATGGGGGAGTGTGAATATTATTATACTATATGTTAAATCGGTTCGAAATAAGTTTATATTTTCATCTTCTTCCGTTTCTTCTTCTCGTTATTTATCTGTGAAAGCTTTGCCCTACACTCGTTAGTCTCGCATAGCTCAAATCATAAAGTAATTTATGGACTATTGTTCTGTAGTATTTGAACACTGCAGCTAAAGCCATTAGCTTCCTGATGAATGGCCGATACACGATAGAGGTTATTTTGCTTACCAAATGTATGTCATTACCAGCGATTATTCATTCACGTTTTGTCTCTACTTAGTTCCTGTTTTACCATAGATTTGCTAAATGTCGCCAAAATGATTTTAGTTTTTGTAGCAGTTATTGGATCTATAAATCTAAATCGTTTTGCTCTTGGCAGTAATTCGAAAGAGGATGCTCACTTTGTAGCGTTCTTTCCTGAAGATAGTGGCAATAAACCTCACGTTACAACAGCTGATAATCAAATACCTGAAGGTATAGTGGACTTCACTATTTGTTTTTGGTTTAATCCCGCCATTGATGGTGTTGACATGACTATATTTTCTTACTGCAGTAAACCTTTTAAGCCGCAAGAGTGCAACGAGATATTATTTTTTGTTAGTGTTGGAAAAGGACTGAATAGACTTGATATCAGCAACCAATTTATGTATGTGGATGAAATACCATTTGTGGTAAATGAGTGGCAACATTTGTGTTTATTATACGATGGTAATGAACAGACTGGTACTGTAACATATAACGGTGATGATAAATTTGAATCACAAGATAATTCAGCCATTGCATCTGCGATACCAAAAGGCTACAAAATTGTAGGAAAAGGGAAGGTAGTCCTCGGACAAGATCAAGATTCCTATGGTGGTCCATTTTACAGACTGAATGATATGAAAGGAAAGCTGGGAAGATTACAATTCTGGGATCGCCTTCTGACAGAAGATGAAAGTAGGTTGAGGTGGCTTCAGTTTCTTTTGTTACATCTGTAATTATATTAGCTAAATATTGCAAAAAAAAGATGTCATGAGCACAACAAAAAAGATAAAAAACACACTTATATTTCGACCACAATAGCGTGATCATCCTCAGAGAGGAAAAAATGCCTATACTACCATAATTTACTCACGTACGACCCACATAGTTCAAATTCAACAATTATTTTAAAAAAACCAATCGTATGGCAAGAATACGAGATCAAATGCAACGTATTTAGATAAAAACAATGAAAACCTCATACTGAAAAATCGTTAAATTTGTCAACTTCCATCAGGCAGTGTGGACATAAACATTAACGAGGGCAGCCATTGTGGGATTGAAGAAGAAGAAGAAAATGACGTAGTCAAAGACGGGCAAAAAGAACGTAAGGTCTGCTGAGAAGAAAACACAAATAAGGAAGAAAGGTCAGCAGTGTGAGAAGCTAGTGATGCTGGGGAACAGTTGCAGTAAGGAAGATTGTAGAGGTGGCAGTGGGAACAAAAATATACTGGACAAGTGTGTGTGGGGGGGGGAATTTAAACAGAGAAAAGAAAGAAAAAGAAACGAGAAAGTAGGGAGGAGGGGGTGACGAATAAGGAGCCAGTGAAGGGAAAAAGGAGAAGTTGGAAAAGTGGGACGGGGAAACAAAGTTCATTGACATCCAGCAAATCGAGCAAACAAAAGACACAAAAGAGGGGGAAAAGGAAGAGATCACTGTCGTGACCTTAATAACGGGTTCAGTGAGTCATCTTTATGCCAGTGGAGGAGTGGACATAGCGATAAAGGTGCTATGTCAGATATCTTGTTTGCTCGGCTTGCTGGCTTTTCACTGAACCTTGTTTCCTTCTCCTTTCCCACTTCTCTACTTTCACCGTTTTTCCTTCACTGGCTCCTTGTTCGTCACCTTCTTCTCCCCACTTTCTTTCTCTTTGCCTTTTCTTTCTTATCTCTGTTTAAATTCCCGCTACCCCCCCCCCCCACACACACACACCAGTCATTTTTTTGTTTCCCCTGCCCCCTCTATAATTTTCCTTACTGTAACTGTTCCCTAGCATTACTACCTTCTCACATTGGTGACTTTTCTTCCTTACTTGTGTTTCCTTTTCAGCAGGCCTTACCTCCTTTTTGTACCGTGACTACGTCATTTCCTTCTTCTTCACTCCTATAATGGCTGCCCTCGTTCATGTTTAGGGTAAACAATAAAAAGTAAAGAAATTTAAAACCTTAAAATCAAAAGTGGCCTACTGTATATTCGATTCCAAAGATTCAGCCTACTTGATTTGGGTTTTAAAACCTTGTTCAACCAGTATTGCAGCATGTAAGAATGAAAACCCTCTCAAAGCTTGCATCGTACTTAGGGATGGGCCAAGAAAAACGTTTTAAAACCCTTTTGAGAGATGCAGTTACTACAGAGTCATTTTTTGTGTTTAGGTAAGTCATGGTGTGATAACCGGCATTCAGTTGGTTTGGAGACGAGGATGCTGACTACTCGGTCCTGGGAGATTGTTCACAAACCTTGTGTTGTGCTAGGAGGATATCTCCTAATTCTTGTAGCAGTACTTTAGCGGACACCGTGACTAAACAGGTCAATCACTAAGTGGACAACATGTTATCACCGTGTTTTCATAACTTTTTCGTTTTTTTTTCGTATTAAATTAAGGTAAAACACATGTATTTCGCTAGGACAGATTCATATTGAAAATTATGAAGTAAAATTGGCACCCAGTCTGTGGGTCTGAATTTATAACTGTCAACAATATTGCAATAATTAGGTATGCTTAGCCAATGCATGTACGTCTACGAATATTTTAAAGAATGTAGTTGGAATTTCATATGCTTGTTAAAGTTCAAAACTACCGTTAAATCAGTCCTTTGGAAGTCAGTATATGCAAACTGAGGTTCGCAACATACTGGTGAGTCGGTGAGTTTCACTGTTGGAACCAGTTTTTGAAAATAAATGTTACTGTTATTAGAAAAAAAATGCTGAATTAACTGCTGAATTAACTAAGTTACCTTTTTTCATGTCAGTCATTGGATTCAAATCGGTGTTCTCTTTATCTAGTAACGACGACGCTAACCGCTGAGTTGTACTTGGACAATTTCTTCAGAATCACCGGGCGCCGATCACAAAGATCGCGCTGCGTCTTCAACTCTAATTTTCGAGCAAGAAGTGGTACGACACAGATTGGATGGTTTTTGTGATAGAGAATTTTAAAATTATTTCCAACAATGAAGTTTGAATGTTTGTCAATGACTCAGATGGTCAATGAAATTAGACTCATGTACATACTGATATGCAATACGCAATATGTAAACCAAGAGAAGGAAGCATTCTGCTTATACGCTCCCTGTCAAATGCACCCGTCATAAAAAAAACAATTTAAGCACCTACTAAATGAATTTGTCCAGTCTGTTTTTGAAAGAGTTGATCAACGTTGTGTCAACGACACTCTGGGGCAGAGCGTTCCAATCGTCAACCACACGATGAGTGAAAACATATTTCACAGTGCTAAATCTTGCTTGCGGCTTAAAAATTTTGGAGTTGTGACCTCTGGTACTACGCACTTCGAAGGCATGCAGAACTTATTTTTGTCCGGGTTGTAGTACCCCTTCATAATTTTGAAGCCTCAATCAAATCACTCCATTTTCTTATTTTTTCAAGGGTTGGCAACTTTAGCATACCAACCTTTGTTCATAGCTCATACCTCTAGTTCCATTCTCTATCCTGGTAGCTCTTTGCTGTACACGTTCGAGAATTGTCTGATCTTTTTCAGGCTGGAGTTCCAAATAAAATTGCAGTGTTCAATAATGGGCCGTTAAACATCCCATGCAGTAGCCTCATGTTGGTGAACGATGTTCCCTGCTTAGTTGAGTTTTTCAAAATGTGCCACGATCTGTAGAAACTAACGCACAGAGCCTTGACTGGATGTAATACAAATATCAACAATAGTTTACTTTACTGAAAGTGCAAGCTTTACATAGTAAATAGCATTGGAAAGTAAAGTAACAAAGATTTCTTTTATAAGGCAATCTACAGAACAACATTCAACATAACACTCTCCTGTTACTTTATACAGAATTTGAATCTGATGTTTGTTTATTTCCTCTTAAGTTAAAAAGGACTCTGGGTGTAACTTAGAAGAAGAAGGAAATATTATTGCCTGGACAAAAACAGAATGGGAATATATGAATGAAGCAGAAAGGGTAGAAGAAGATCCTTGTCCAGAGAAGGAAGAAACGACGACTGTGGAGCCAACAACAGAGCCAGTAACAGAGCAAACAACAGATTCAACGTCAGAGCCAACAACAGAGCTAACAACAGATCCCACGACTGAGCCAACAACACCTACTACTCAAGCAACAACTCCAATGCCAGTAAGAAATACTAATAAGACACGGAATTGTTTCAAATTGCTTTTAATTACCTTGTTCTTTTTAATGAGAGATTAAACGATAAAGGCCCTTCTTTTATATACACATTCCCACCTAATGTACCAATTTATGCCCCACAGTGCATTACGCAAGCTGATACTCATCCAAGATGGCAACCCACGATGGCTTCCAAAAAACGGTTTCTGACTTGGACTATCCAAACCATTTATCACTAGCTGTACCTCCGGCGTAACATACGCCAGTCTAGCCGGTTCCCGCGTACCTAAGTGAAATACTTTACTGGGTCGCACGAAATAAAAATAGCTTCGAGGCCCCCAATCTTCCTCCTCCCCGCCTCCCCCCTGGCCCCCTCTCCCCACATTCTCCCGATGCATGGTCAGATTTCCCCCATGTGCCTACTCCCTGGTAGCCCTTTCCCCTCTCCACTGCCCCCCCCGAATTCCCCCATTGTTTGGTGTGAATATCCCCACCCCCGTCGCTGCTCCCTCTCAGTTTGAACCCCTGTTGTTTGGTTTTCGTAGGAAAGTAAATGTCTTTTTGCAATGGAGGACGCTGCTGTTATGTTGCTGAATTGACTGTTTGTCCGTTCTGACACTAAGAGTGATAAACCCAGCAACGATCGTGCAGACATTGATTGTTTCTCACCCATTTTTTTAAAGCTTCTTGATTGTTACAGGGCACAACCATTGTAACGCACACACACACGTTTGTTACTGATTGTTATGCACACACAACTGATGAATTTGCTCAGTACCACCCAAGCCGTTTATATATACATAGATAGATAGATAGATAGATAGATAGATAGATAGATAGATAGATA
>JAHWFP010191952.1:0-11808 GCA_023313725.1 Lithobius niger | reverse complement strand
CCCCCCCCCCCCCAAAAAAAATTTGTTTGTTTACCAGTTTCTATGCTTTCTTTACCAAACACACTTCACCTTTGCTTTAATCAAAGATATCTGTAATGAAAATGCATCTTGAACCAGGCACAACATTTTTTTGGCTAATTTCTGTACTAAGAATTATAAGTTTGTTATTTTTTGTACCTAGATAAGATTGCCGAAAATTTTTTCTTAATGATCGTGTGGTGGTAGCTTGGAACCGTTTGCTTACAAGTTTTATTAATACCACCTCTGTGACAGGGCTCCAAGGAAGATAAACAAATTGGATTTTTGTAAATTTGTACATTAAAAGTGGCACACAGCCCTTACTTGGACCAGAATTCATTGTGAATTCAAGTTAATCGTATTCATATTCATATGCCGGCTGAGTCTTATGTAATGGATGCGTTTTGTAATGTAAAATTGTCCAAGGTGGGGGCTCCATCATACGCTGGCAAGGTGTCTTAAATCAATACAAACCTCCTTCGTTCTTTTATGAAGAATACTTCATACTCTCCCGGCCAAATCAAACTCGTAATCCAAGTTCCAGAAGTAAAGGAAATCTACCCCAAAACAAAACTTGTTAGGGATTCCCGCCAAGCTTTTCGGCCGTGGGAAGTCGTGATATCAAACGCCAAGCTCTTTCGCTAAGCTAATCCCACGGAGTAATAGTTCGAAGGGTAAATGAAATATCTGAAAATTGCTTTAAAGGAAATGCAGCACTTTTTTGTTGTTGCTTTCTGTTGTAATTGTTGTTCATCTTCTGGTGAATTTCCAATATACAGCAATCAATAAAGGATGCTCTGGAATGCAGTAGGCTCATACTACAACGTAAAATAAGGCAGGTGTGTATCGAAGAAAAAAATGTTGGGGAGTAAAAATGTGAGGGCATAAATTTTCCACTGGTTCGCCGTTTTATCCGAATATTTTATTTATTTTTGCTTATTTCACTCTTTCGGCAGTTTCGTTCCTTTCCCCGTTATTTCCGACTTAGGTGAGCCCCACGTTTCCGACTTAAAACTTTAGGTTGGGGGGTTGTAATCCTCTCGTTGGATAATTTCAACCCTGGATTATGGACGTGCACCTATTTTCAGTTTGGTACTGCTGCTGCAAATATTCGTATTCTTGGATATTGCTGATGACTAAATTCTTCTAATTTCTCTTGGCAACGCGGAATTAGAAATCAATTAGCTCATATCGCGTACGTCACAGTTCTTACTAACACGATGTATGAACTTCCTTCAGTCACGCTATTTTCGCCAGGGAGGATCTATGGTGCGGGCGGTAAGGCTGCTTTCCCCCTTCCAGCTTAAAAAACGTGACAGCCTAAGATTGGCGTATTGTGACCGTGGCCCTCATGCCAACCTGAGATTAACTGAAATCATGTAAGGTTAAAGTCTTGTAGTTGTTGCACATTAATTTCTCATTAATTAATCAGCATATAGTCTTTTTCCTTCAAAGACCCGATGAAAATGCCACATTAAGAATGGTTTTCCTCTTAATGTTGCTTTACGAGCTTAAATTCAAAAATACGACAAAAAAATCTCTGTGGAAAGTTTGAACTGGATCGAATAAAGTGGTCCCTTCTGTATCCCCACTGACGAATTTCTGCTTGTCACTCAGTATCACATTTGGATCCATACCGAGGGTGTACGCCCCGGTGTTAACTCTTGAGCGGTTAAGAACTCGATAAAACATCACTGAATAGCAATTTCCTTGCACCATCGTATCTGCTTCCACTGTGTAGGAGAATGACTTGCCATCTGTTTTTAAGTAACTTGCCTCCAACCCGCCATCTGTGAAATAAATAAACAAACGCCCAGCCTTCAAGTCAGCAGTCAAGTGGAAGATATGAAGAAAATGCCGCCATCATTCTGACGAACATAGCTCAGTGATCATAGCTCAGTGAAATAAATAAACAATCGCCCAGCCATCAAGTCAGCAGTCAAGCGGAAGAAATGATGAAAGCCCCATGCTTTGCGGCACTCGACTAGTTTTTATAGGAAATGAGGTAGTAACATAAATACGACTAGTACTAGACGAAGGACAACAAAGCGAAGAACTGTGATTTAATTGTATTCTAGCTTTTGAACATATCAGCACCTTTGCTCGTCCCTTTAATTTTGCATCAAATGTGTATAGTATATACAGGGTGGGGTCAGAAAGGACGGAACACCATTGGCAATCAAAGATGGTTAATGTTAGGATAATGAAACTTTGCATGGTATGTAGGGGAACGGGGGGCCAACTAACCATGAATCGATCACTGACCTTGACGCATATTTTCAAGGTCATCGTGATGCTAACTTTTTAACTATGCTTCGTAGAACCCCAGTGTAAATTAGAACCTTGTAGACAGTGTCAAGGCATGGCCAATGCAAAAAACAGAACGAAATTTGGTACGTTAGTTTAGGAGTTACGGGCATTACAAGAATCATTCTGTTGTGCTGGCCGAGTGGCTTTCCTGCCAAACGGTTCTGTCAGGCTTTTTCGTACACCATGCATTGTAGTGGTAGGTAATGGTGTTGGCAGCATACGCAAACTGGCATAATTCATTAACCGTGATCAGCTCTGAAACAAAATCAGAAATATTAACCTGAGGGAGGAACAACATTTGTTTCATTTCTAGACGACCACGGTGACTAAACTATGCCAACTTGCAAAAGATGTTGTAGTTTGCAGCACCATTCAGTTTATACGTGTAATGTAGCAGGTTGTGTTGAGCTAGTGTCGAGTCATCAGTGTGTCAGTTGCTGTTTGTTTCCAAGCATGCTTCATATACTTTGAGGACCACTGGACTTAATTCTACACTCACTGTTTGGCAGGAAAGCCACTCGGTCAGCACAACAAAATGATGCTTGCAATTTTCGTAACTCCTAAACTAGCGTACCGAATTTCGTTCCGTTTTTTGCAATGGCTATGCCTTGCCAATGTCTACAAGTTTCTAATTTAAACTGGAGTTCTACGAAGCATAGTTAAAAAGTTAGCATCACGATGACCATGAAAATATGCGTCAAGGTCAGTGATCGATTCATGGTTAGTTGGCCCCCCCCGTTCGCCTACATACCATGCAAAGTTTCCTTATCCTAACATTAACCATCTTTGATTGCCAAGGGTGTTCCGTCCTTTCTGTCCCACCCTGTATAATTTTGCCACTGTCTAAACATGATTTAGCATCAGATCGTCCTTAGCTGTATACACCAAATGAGTTGCCGAATGAAATAATACCATGTGAAAACCAAGCTTTTTAAAAATGCCTTATAAGGGTGGGTGTATTATATGGTACAAACATTCGCCGAGTTGGACGCTCTAATTTGTCATATGCTGGGACATATACTGTCCAAAACTCTTAACGCTTACCGGAACTCTTTCTAAAGGTCTTGGTTGGTACAATAAACGTTGCGTGGGAACAATGGAGGTGGATGGAGCTTTGACGTCCATGGGACCATCTCCCTCTATAAGGCCGACGGGAACTGCTGAGGTCATTATTTGTACACCATTTGTTTGGGCGTCAGTTCTTACCCTTCTCTTCCAAATTCCGCAAATTTTTTTTTTTATCGTGGAGGAGACTGGTCGAAAGGCGGCCACTCGCAACCAGAAATCAACTAGTAGCATCGGGGGCAGTAAGATAGCAATCCAGACCTGCGACCGATGGCTGTAAGGAGTGGTGTGGGCAGCAAGTTTTCAATGCTGCCACCAAACCGGCATAGCAATTTCGTACTGAACAGGCGACATGGGCGAAACTATAGGTGCCATACCGAAAACAATGGCAACCCCAAACAAACAACAACTATGTACCAACTAAATCCCAACATAGAAATAGCAAAAGAGGCTACAAACAATTTCTACAGAAGCGACCAGAGGAGGAAGAAAAGGACACAATCAGCAAATCATTGCAGATCTCGAGGAAGAATTATTCAACATAAAATTGCAGCTAAATCCAAAGCCAATAGAAATAGAAATGGTACGACAACCACAAAAATATTAGAAGGGAACTTCAGCATCGCATGAATTTTCTGCACGCTGAAGAGGGGGGGGGGGGGGGCATAGCAAATCTCCAAACCAAAGGCACCAAAGCCAAAGAAGCATTAAATTCTTAACCACTAGGCCTGTCATAACTAACATCAGCACGGAAAGGATCAGCGTAGCAGTATTCTCAACTTGAAAAACAGTAAGGGTAAAGGTGAGTGCAAGGCTGCATCCAGCAACAGCCAGAGGCAGCTAGCACAATAATGCAGTGACAGAGTAAATGCCAGACTCACAATTGAACGCAAATACAATAAGGTGAAACCACCTTCGGCCAAACCTGGTAGGAAATGGGTGAAATCTTTCGAAGCTAGCATAAAGGACATCGTTCTCGTACCATCTGAAACACCAGTATTGACCACCATCTCCAACATGCCGACGAAGTTTAAGCCAAACCACTGATCCACTTAAATTTGCAATGGATGAAGGGGAGGTTTATTATGGATTTATCTCGAGGCCTCGGCCCTGAAGCGGATACCCGATGTTGGCCAGAGCCAGAGATAGGTCATTCGGAGGAACCAGAATGGATTTGCTTGATGAGGTCCCGCTTTCCCCTGAGCCAAAGTTGATTGAGATTGCGGAGAAATAATGGGCGTAAGAAATGATTCTACCGCAGTCGGAAGAACTTGAGGCTCCTCTTCTGATTGATCGTGATGATTACATTACGGATGCTATTCATAGATTCTACATTAAGAATGCCGATCCATAAACTGAAGTGTTATAAATACTATACACGTGCGGTAACAATAAAGACACTAAGTGCATTATAACATAAACAACATTTTATGAACATACTAAAGACGAGAAAGCCAAAGGCATCTGTATTTAGTTATGAACATCTTGTGTGTCAACACTTACCCAATGCTACACTTGGAAAATGTTATACACACCATACAGTGTGTGCTGATTAAAAATTGTTGATAACGAAAGTTTTTTAATGAAACCAAAGAAAGTTCGAGGAGAGGAACACCTCTATATGGTTGGTAAAAAATTGTAAATAATTATAAAAAGTATTTACTGATCATGATTGTTTCCTTTTCAGCAAGGTAAAATAAATGGCTGTTTTACATTTAAAAAAAAAAAGTAATCTGCAGTTCACTTTTTGAAGGAAATTGTCGTAACTTTGCAGGTTCTCTAAAAATTGGGTCTGGTTTATTTCCTGTTGGCTGCTTTTGGAAAGTTGGTCTGAATGTAGACTAGATTTGTAAATAATTAGAATAGCTTTACATTTAAATAACTTTGATTTCCTTTTAGCAAAATTTGCTAAATGGGGGAAAAGGTTTGACATGGGGACCTGGATGGCATATTCCAGGCTCGGCCATCACTAGTTGTAACCTCAAAGACGACTACCTACCCCCTAAAGTACTATTAAGCTAGCCTCTTGGGGTTTTCCCGATTATCCATAATTCGAACCAGGTCTGGCTACTTGATCGTCGTTTCCTACACATATGAAAAGGCGAACAACGATCGTCACAGACAGATTTGATGCAGGTGGTTGCTCGTGCACAGGATTTGGCTCAAAACACCACTAACGTGGTGGATAAGCTTTCAACCGTCCGAAGCCTCGGCAACGGATATTTTAGACGTCAGCTCACATGAGCTTAACACATAGAAATCCAATAAGTGTTGAGACAGAGACCTCTAACGAAGCCTGACCGGTTCGCTCTTAAGGGAGAACACCAGACTGTTTTGGGACCAAACTAAACTAACATCTCTTTCCTTCTGCGATTGTCACACACTCTATGCCCCAGTACAGGGTGTGTGCGACATTTCACTAACGTAACGTATCGACATACACGTAACCGCAGCAGTCTGTAGGCAGAGCGTGCTGGCAAAACTAATCAAAATGGACTGAATTTTTTCTTGTTGTCACATTGGTCATGCTTTTGCTGTCATCCGTAGGAAAGTATATATTATTACTTCCATTTTTTATGACCATGTTGGAGGTATTTTGTCTTGATAAGGTATTGCTACTGTACCCGTATACACTTCCTTACTGACAGAAGTACCAATATTTCCCCCATGTCAAAGCTAAGTGTGTAAGGACCGTGAAAGCAGAGTCTGGCTGGTTGGCTCGCAAAGCAAATATTTTCCGCTATCGATTTTGTTGGTCTTCATTAGGCAACGCTTTGCAGCAGCATGGCAGCACATCGTGTATAGGTGTTGGAGGTTACTACTATAAGGATGATAAAGCGACATTGCTCATTCTGGCTTTATTAATCTACAATTTTCGGCCTTTCTAATGAAGTGATATCCCTGGTAACACGCAGGCTAGTGGCGGATCCAGCAAAGGGGGGAGGGGAAAGAGTCCACCCTCCCCCTCCCTCCAAGACCCGAAATTTGGCTAAAGTAGACAAATAAGGGATTTATTGCAATTGAAAAAAGTTGCAAAGACAAAAACCTGATGGAAATGGAGTTCTTTTGTAGGGCTCCGAAGGACTTACTGTAAACCACTTAGCTGAATTCGCGGATCTCATTTTGAATCCCTGTTTCTTAATCCTCCCCGCCCCCCCCCCCCCCCCAAAAAAAAGGAGGGGGGGTAACACGACTGCACATGGTTAAATAAATTTACATGCAAACCTACGTAAAATTAACTACCGAGGTATTAAGATTTAAAACTAGAAAATTATTAGGAAACAGGTTTTGGGCCTATTGAAGGTAGAGCGAATAGGTTTAAATCAATAACTGTAGTAAGAAAGTCAGTTGCAGCAGACTTTGATGTAAATAAGTCCCACGACGTAAATAAGTTACCTATACCGCATCTGACAAAAATTTTCAGGCACACACCTCTGTCACATACTGCAACAGCGATTGTTAATCTAAAAGAAGTAACCGTCACAGTTGTTCATGAAAAGGTCTTAGCTTGGGTGTGAAGATAGTATTTAAATAATTCTAAGGCTTTCATAGCTTTACGCCTAATTTTTAGTTTTTAATTTCGTAAGTGACAACTGCAGAGAATTGCATTAGAGAGTAGGCAATTCATTCATGCAACATGCGGTTGAGCGTTCAAGTTACCATAGTAACCTGGAGACTTGAAAATGTTAGGTGCAGCAATGTGACATGTTGTGTTATAACCACGTCGTCTGTGGTTTACTTCGTTTTATACAAACCGCTCCTTCATGTTATGGTGATTTGAGGTTTCATATGTGAGGTAACCATCACTAACTAGTGTAAATGCTACTTCGGTAGCCATGTTGAAGGGAATTCCTCCAAGCACTCTTTTTCAACTGAAGCAAATGTGTGGCGTTATGGTATCTGTTTATTTTTCCAATCGCCTGCCTCTCTCTAGCGGAAAATATGATTATTAAATGTTATTATGTCGTTGAGTTATATCGAAAAAGATTGGTAGGTATAAGGAAGATGTTTTATTGTTTGAATGTTTTTTTTTCAAAAGTTCACTCGATTACCAGCAGCATGACATGTGCTTCGTCAGAATTTCGCAACTATTCAGGATTCCACATTTACCATGACGAGTGTTAGATCGATAAATTCTAAAAAGGCTCAATTTTGTGCGTTATAATTGCTGATTTGCGGAAACTTCGAACTCAGGAATTTTCGGGGCTTTCAAGCAATGTGGATAATTTCATTCCAATCCGACCATCCGTTAGGCTTCATTCAGATTGCAACAGAGAACCAACCAACCACCCAATTAAGCAATCTGGTGTCCATTATAGGCTATGCTTCACTCGCTTTGCTCGGTCGCTCCGCCAATTACACAAAGTATTTCCACTTAACACTTGAAGTCCATCGAAATTCCATAGTTTACAAGGCCTGGCAAAGTACGTAAATAAAATACAAGCTCAGTTTTCAGGCAGTGTACAAACTCTAGTATGCCAACAACCACAGAGCTGCTCGCTCGACGCCATGACTTGATAAAGACCAAATAATATACGTAAGGAAAAATTGTCCATGCCGTGATTTTAAATCGCTTTGCAAGGCACCCAATTCCACTTGGCTTTCATCGTCCTCGCCAATATTTGTTCACCAGTTTAAATGGTTTACGTACCTTCCCCTCATCAGGTAAAGGGCAGTTCTCCATTTTCTTCCGCACCATTGTCCCCTCGTCTAATCTGATGGCTCCAAATAACTTCGGACGTTCATTTGGTCCTGGAAGCTCCTCGAGGCAGGAATGCGTGCATACTTCTCTCCTTTCTTCTTTCTTAACTTGATTGCGTTGGTGGCACCCAATCATCTAATTTTTGCCCGGAGGAGTTAATTATTTAAATGCTTCCACTTCATTGGCACGTTCTTCCTGTCGTTGACTACAGTCCCTAGACGTTTTAAGACGAACGTTCGCACCTTAATGAGGTCTTTCGCAATACCTGAACATGATGGCCGAAAAAAATAACAGTGGTGAAGTTTTACCAACGTCTTAGTACACTTATCGTACGGAAATTGAAAACTGAATCTGGCATTGGGTGAGTCCTGTGGTAGCAGAGGCGAAAGTGTTATTGTGTTGAAAAGCAAGAGGAAAGGTGCTGGTGTAAACGGGGAAAAAGCACTCACAATGTGTATATAGTTTATTCGAAAGTCAGCAATAAATCCAACGATAAAAATGCAACGTTTTTGGTGAATGGACTACCCCATTATCAGGCAGTAATAAAAATCACTGTTTGCCCACAAACCACATCAAAACAAACTCAGGTGGAGATTAAGGAAGAATCATATCAAAAACCAAAACAGGTAAAAAGAAACCCCAAGCTACGAATGGTTCTGCACCTCAAAGGAGTGATATCAACACACCAAAACATTCGCCAACTTAATCGCACCGACTTTCGAAGGTTAAATGAAAACTAGAACATTGCTACTTTCGGTAGCAATGTTCAAGTTTTTATTTTTCGTCCAAAGTATTATTCGGTACGATTAAGTTGGCGGATGTTTTGGTGTGTTGATATCACTCCTTTGAAGGGCCGAACCATTCGGAACTTGGCGTTTCTTTTTACCAGTTTTGTTTTTGGTATGAACGTAACCACAATCGAAACAGCAAATGTAAATATCTACCGTTCGTTCGATTATGGTTGACGTTCTGCTTCTGTCCACGTATTACTTCTTACTTAATGTAATGCCTTGTGACTATGGCCAGTTGCTGGCGCCGTAAATTAAATTCTTCTCATGTGTATGTAAGTTGTAGGCCACTTGTTTTATCAGGAAACAAACCTTTGACAGTATTGCATTTTATTTTTTCATTCTCTGTCTCAGTTTGGTTTGACGTGACATACGGCCTAATTGACTTTATTACTGCTTGAATTGGCTATTCCTTTCCCACGAAACGTTGCGTTTTTATTTTATTATTTGTTTTTTGTAACATTTTATGGCTTTTGATTATTTGTGAGAGGTATTGATAACACCACTGAGAAAATAATGCTATGCGTATATGTGTTTAATAAAATTGATATACCTTTGAGCTTTGAGCTGCTAGATGTACATGTGCGGATATTTCATCGACTTTTTAAAAATCATCTCCCGAATAAAATAAAAACTTAAATCAACTCCTTTTCTTTCCTGAGGGTTAAATTTAATGTAGAAAACATGAACTAAATCAACTCCGTTACTTTCTTAAGGGTTAAAACTATGTTGCGAGTTTAATTCCGGATTTCAACGTTGGAATTTTACCACCCCAGCAAGGTCACACTCACGTCATTTGTGAAATCTCCCAAGCCCGAAGTCCACCTGATGCCAAATTGTAATGTGCCATTGTCAAAATTAATACTCAATTGTTAGTTGAAATAATCTATATTTGATCAATTGTTGTAACAAAACATAACACTGATTTGTCTGTACGTAATGCAATCAATTGTAACGCTCGAGCTCGCTTGATCATCCGCCGGGTGCTCCTAACAATTAGCTATTAACCTAAAATTCCATTCCGCCTCCAACTCTCCAACTTCCCGCATCAAAAGGTAATTTCGGCCCTAACATTAGAATTTTTCCCCAATTTCCCCTATCCCCAACTTAATTTCAAACTTGACCCATCCTGTTGCTAGTTCACAACTGCAACCCCGTTGCTACTTAGTTTAGCAGTCACCAACTTAACCAAATTTTCCCGAAACTTATAAATCTAAATTTACCCAATAAGCCTAATGCCGTTGACGTTCCATTTAAGACCTTAAGCCTAGGTTAGTGTCGCCCAAGACTTCAGGCGAGCCAGAGCACACAATCGCTCAAATGTTATATTAAACCAACACCAAAACTGAACCACGACTTCTAGCCTTGATCCATCAGTTAAGGTAAATTTGGAATTTCTGCAACCCCTTGACTACCACCACGGCACATTTTAGAGCTTGCCCCTTAACTGTGGGGTTGGCATTGGGGCGGTTCCCGGACGCACTAATTATCCCCTACAACTAATGTAGAAAATATGAACTAAATCAACTCCGTTTCTTTTTTGAGGAAAACTAATGTACAAAAACGAAGTAAACAAGTACCTACTTCATCCATTCTACCATGTTAGCAGATACAACCAGGAGGAAATGAAACGAATACTGCGTATGCTTTATTAATTCACCCCTGGTAAAACTCATTTTTTGAAACTTGTGTTAAATAATAATTCTTTGCAGAAACGTTACAAAATGTATACAATTTTCACATGTATGAAAGGAAATGACTAGTAAAGCTAAAAAAGTTGATTTTGTCCTGAAGCCAAATTTTTTAAGTAAGGCGAAGTCTCTATACATCTATCTCTATCGGCACAAATGTTACGAACCCAAGGGTTTAGCTATAGTCTCTCAAGTTGTTGAATTGCTGAATATATAGAATGCTTGAGCATTTCCACGTAACACTTGAGCAGATTACACACTCCCAGAAAAATGTGTAGGCCTAATAATCGATATGCATTTTAGGACGTCTTCGGATTCTTAAAAATGACATATTAATTCGATGAACTCTTCGTTCGTTAAGAACTACAAGCTTAGGGTGATATCTTCTGTTTTTGTATCAACATATGAATTTTAGAACATGTCAGCAAACAGAAGTATAAAATAACTAAGTCCCAACGTAAACCCCGAACGTTGTAAGATGTTTCCAGGAAGAGGACGAGCAGAGGGGTGAGCAAGTTTGGTTTTCGTCCTTAGGCCCGTGCTTCTGGGGGACGACGGGAGGGGAGGGGGGGGGGGAAGCAACCTCACAGACGAAACTGCTAAAGGGGTAGTTCGGTATCAGCTGCAGACAGGTCCTGTGGCATAAGAGAGGCCCTGTGAGAGACCCTGCAGCCCGTGGTGTTGTGCTACTAACAACTGACCAAAATGCAGACACGGAATCAAAGGAAAAAGACACAAAAGGTCACAGGGAGGAAAAGAAAAGGTTCCTCAGATCGCCCACGAAAGTGTGATGAGGTGGGCCAAAAAAAAGGGGAGCCGTAGGCTCATCAGACTTCTGGGCGCCAAGCCCAGGAACCGCAGATAACGTGAGCAAGAACAGCCCGCAGTGGTCAGAAAGCACCTAGCACAGTGGCCACCCAAGTGAACGCCGGATAGAATCTAAAGGAAAAGTTGGAGGGCGAAGGATAAAAGACGTCCTTGTCATGGAATTTACCTCCTCCAGTATTACGGGAACAGGGATGAAGCCGTATTGGCTGGAAACGTAAAAATGGACAGTGAGACTGACTTGAATCGCATACGGTAATTTATTCGTACGTGGCGAATGATGGCGGGGGGGGGGGGACGTTCTTTAGGCCCAATACAAATTATAACCTAACCCTGGCATATGTCAGAAAAGGTGCATCTTGTGACGTCACAAGAAAAAACGATTCTCGCGTTGGTTCATCTAAGTACA
>JAHWFP010191951.1:0-20402 GCA_023313725.1 Lithobius niger | reverse complement strand
CCAGGTCAAGGTTGCTACTGTATTTTGGTGTGCAGTACCGTTACTGTAGCGAGACGAAGTGTGGGAAAATCCCCTGAGCTATAAAAAGGTTTGAAAGAAGAGGTAAATAAAAAAATAAAAATTAGGTAAAGAATGTCTCCCCTAAACTTCTTTCTCACGAAAATGTTTGTAGCTTTATATACGGATGGCGTTGACGGATGTTGCTTCAGGGTGATGCAATCAGCTTTCTTTAGGATAACATCATCGTACGCTAAGAAGTGGGTGATTAATGGGGGGGGGGGGGGGCATAGGAGAATCTTCGTAGTTTTGAGAACGCACCACGAGCAGCTTTGCAACGTAAAAAGTCACAATGCATTAACATAGTCACAATGTATAAACATTTTTTTAAAGTCACAATGACATCGTATCTTTCAAGCTCGTATTGCTGTGCCACTTCAACTTTTTTTTAAAGTTTTAATTATATTTTGTATTTAAACGTATTTTAAACGCAGTGACTCTTTCCACGTCCACCGTGGCTCTCTACCTTTCACGTCTCACGAGCTTTGGGAATGAATGGTCTACATTCCTGTCCAAATTTAAACTGAATTTCCGCGAGTCATTTTACGGATGGGGGGGGGGGGGCCCCCCTCACCGCCATATTTTTGAAGACCTCCCCCCCCCTCGGATTTACAAGAATTTTATACTTCTTTATTTACAAGAAGTTTATACAAGATGTTTATAGTTGTTTTGGACTGGAATGTCATAGACCAGGCAATATAAACAGCAGCGCACTAAAAATTTAATAAAAATTTGTAAAAAACTTTAAAAAAAAAATTTAAGTGGCACATCAATCCGAGCTAACGATACGATGTCATTGTGACTTTTTTTTTAATGTTTATACATTGTGACTATGTTTATGTGAACAGTAAACAAATCATTGTTGAAGTGGCATTTTGTCGGTAGAGGGTGGCATTTTGTCCGGTGGAATTTGTCGGTGGCAATTTGACGTGGTGGCATTTTGACGAGTGGCATTCTGTCGCGGCACCTCGTAGTTTCCGGGGGAGGGGGGGGGGGAGAACTGACTACACCGGTAGTGTAAATAAACTATTAGCAATAGTGTAAATAAATACTTCAGTAAATTTGTGGTTGATAGGTGTAAAAATAAATTTTTCGCTCTTGACAGCGACGATATAGCAGACGTGCATCATAAAATGAAAACGAATTTAATTTTCCACGAAAATACTCTCGTCTTGGTCACAGTAAACAGTAAACACAATTTAAAAGCCCATGATCTGAGTGCCTCTCACATACCATCCGCCATCTTGGAACACGATGTTCCCACAGTTCAAAGATGACAGATCGTATGTGAAAGGCACTAAATCATGGGCTTTTAAATTGTGTTTTTTTAATGGTCATTGGGACCAATACGAGAATATTTTCATCGAAAATAAAATTCTTGTTCTTTTTATGAAGCTCTTGTGGTACGCCTTCACTGCCAAGAACGAAATATTTCCTGTTATAACAAATACTTGTTCGAAGTTGTGAGTATCCGGGGTGTACAGTGAAAAAATAAAAACGAAAGCCTTTCCTAGCTGTTTGTAAATTTCAGTGAAACGTTTTCAAAATTTGTATCCTTGTAATTCAGCCCACCAAAAACAACCAAGTCGAAAAAGTAAAACCGAAATGCCAACCAAAATACACTAACAATCAACCAACCATCAACACGTTAAACCAAACTAAACTTCCTTCAACATGTCAACAGCCCGAAAATAACATAGCATTCAAAGGATGGGCATTCAAAAAGGCTGGGTTGTGAGGATCAGGAAGCAAAGCTAACTTTTTTTTGAAAACCTTAGAAAATCGTTTTAAGTTTCCAAATCGAGAAAAGGCTTCTTTTTTTTTCTTTAAATTGTCGTGTAAGCAAACTTGTTTTTGAAACAGCCAACGTAGACGTCATGACTTTTCTTGCTGAGTGGCGGCAAATACACTCGAGCAGGCCATCCCTCGAATCTACTAAAACACGACTGAACCGACCAATTTCTGGGCCTTGGGTTGCAGGATTGCGATCCAGAACCAACCAGCATTCGGACTTAATATAAATAGCTGAAAATTGCAACAATATTTGCAACTTCGTAAAACGGGGCTGTCAGAATCGGACTGACCAGGAAAGGGCTTCACACCAAGGGCGCCACATGTTTTACGAGAAACTCAACCGGATTAAGTGATTTTACTCCCAATCTGTGCTAAGATGTCTGGGGAAGCACTAAGAGCTCCCCACACACGGTCCGGGTCGAGCCTCAGAAACCAATTTTTTTTTATTAATATTCTACAATCATTTCAGTCGTCAGAGTACATTCTTTCAAAACACAATTTAAAAAACGCCTGATTTTGGTAGAGTTTTATTTTAATGAAATTTATTCTTCGGGTCGATTGGAGGAAGTTAGAAAAAGTGGTTGAAACTCAAGTAAGGGGCGGGAAGAAAGGAGAACGAGGAGAGGATTTGTGCTTGAAAGCAGTGGCAAAAAGCAGGAAAGTAAAGTCCGAGATACATCATTCATTTTTCTTCGGGGTGTGGCGAAATCGTACACAAGGTGCGCCTAAAATGTGACAGTGAACGGGAGGCCGTACAATATGGCACAACGGCAGTATGTCCAGTGCGAACTTGGGGGCTGATGTATGGCCAGTCCGAATTTGGATCAGACTCCCCCTTCAGATTTCGTACATAGCCTACTCGTCACTAGGGGCTGATTTTCGACTTTAAAAATTCCCATTTTTAGAATTTTCGACTTTAATGCACGACAAGACATCTAATATTCAATATAAATACAAAAAAAAAATTGCATGTTAGCAAAGTTCACCATAAGTAATCAACGAGGCAGGATTATCAACAACGTGATGGCAAACGCTACCACATGCACGTGCCATACTTCTGTTGAATGTTTTACATAAATATACTTATTGCAGGAATAGTTTTTTTTTATAATGATTTTTGAATGTGTTCTGCCCTGAAAAATTTCTCCATTTTTACCCTGTTGAAAATTTGCCTTCTTGAAATTTGCCTTCTTGTGCAAAATCCAAAGGTGAGTCGGTTCCTTCTACCTACGAGGTCAAAATAGTGTACACCGGATTACCTGCAAACGTGGATTAGCAATGGATTGATACAGGGATTACCTGTGATTTTCTTCGGAATACTGGAACACTACAAAGAGTACTTGGGTATAGTGGATTATTATATGGATTACTTTGGATTACACGGAATACTTCAGATCACCTCTGAGTACCACTGATTTACTGGGTTTCCTGCATATCGTTTACTTGGAAACACCAAGGATTACTGAAGACTATCACGGAATACCCGGAATACCGCTGCAATACTGGGGCTGCCCGATGATTACCAAGGAATACCGGTACTTCGATATCTAATGAATTACCAAGTATTTGTACACCGGATTACCGAAGTAGAAACACAGTCGTCCATACATCAGCACCACCACTTTCTCATTCTTCAGCTGTTTTTTTTAAAGGGGCTATATTATAGCCTTCATAATACGTAACGCACATAAGGAAACTACATTTTATGCAAATTGAGCTCAACCCGTATCGCAAAAAGCTGAATGAGAAAAAAAGCAGGCCAAATAAAAAAAAGTTTAAAGAATGTGTGATGGTATCTACACTGGCTTCAAGTGGTGCTGTCTGTGTAATGCTATGATGCGGACACAGGCACCGGACACAAAGGCACCCGGACAAGTAGGCACTCAGACGTGCAGACACCGGACAAATGCACTAAGTTTTTTAAATTTTTTTAAAAATTGGCATGGATTGCCCTCAAATTGGAGGGGATTGGGGGAAAAAAAGAAGTTTGCAATAAAATGTTCGTAGCATTCAAACCTGCTAAAGATTTGTTGAGCTATCTATTACTCCAGAATCTCTAATGTTATGTGTTAATCGCAGCGAGCGAGGCAGCGTAATTTAGACCATCAACTCATCACAAAACATTTTCAAAAATCTCCACCCCCAACGGTCCCACACCTCCAACCCCCAACGTTCCCATACGAGTAAGTGTCCCAGATTTAAAACAAACAATGCAGAATTTGAGGGCAAACCATCCCAAATAAAAAAGAAAAGTTTAAAGAAAAAACTTGGTGCATTTGTCCGGTGTCTAACACGTCTGAGTGAGGATTTGTCCGGGTGTCTAATTGTCCGAGTGCCTATTTGGCCAGTGCTTAAATTGGCGTGTCTGTGTATCCGGTGCCTATGTGTCCTACATCCGGTGTTATCAAATGGTCGAATTGACGTAAAATATTTTATTTTTTTCATTTATTTCGTGATTTCATCAGAAATGGCGCAACTCATTTTTCGAACGCTTTTTTGTGTGAAATCTCTGCACACACGTTAATTTTTCAGCCATCGGAATATTGTTGAGTTATTGTAGTGGCCCAATCCAAAGACCTGGGTCCAATTCCCGGACTTACGATGACACGGGGAATTTTTTTTTTTTTGGTCATTATTGCTGCTCACTGTAGTCATCCTTAGCTGTTGACAACGTTGGCACCATTGTGTTTCGTTATTTATACCACAGCTGTGACGTCACGCAAACTCAATGCAATACTAAATTTCCGTTAACCGTGGCCGGACGTGTGCGTCAGCGGAAAAAGTGTGGGTTATCAAGTTACCACACATTTTGGCCAATAACCCACACTTTTGACACTTCCGGATCAGGGGACCAGAAACGCACACACCAACAACCAAATACAGCGTCCAAAAACGCAACGCAATAAAAACGTACAAAACTAATTACTTAACTAGTCCGAATGTCCCGAATGAAATCCTATCCCTGCTAACTCTCACATTTCTGCTCCATATCTAAGTTTATTCACTCTGCGTAATTCCTCCCCCACCCCTCCCTCCACAAACTAAAATGGAATGACCTTCATATGAATACCGAAAATCTGAAACCGTATTTCTGAAACAATCCTCAAACTACAAATGCACAAAATGAATTACTTACCTTCCTAGAATGTCCCACAATGTCATTGTATCCCTGTCGCCGCACATATCGAAGTTTATTAACTCTGAACAGCTTCGAAAACACGAGCGAACTAACCAACATGAAACTCGCCAAACGACACATCTGTCTCACTCCCACCCACGCTCCCCTCCCTCCACAAACTTGAGCCAAAGGACTCGTCCGTCTGATACCCACTTCCCCCTCCACAAACTAAAATGAAATGACTTCATTCATATCGACATACTGATTATTGTATTTCTTGAAGCAATTTTCACAAAAACACGTTTTAATTAAATACGAGTTAGCTTGACGTCCCAACCTTGGCATAAATTAGTTATTGGTGAAAACTCACGGTTATCAATTATTAACCCACGGCTGCACTGATTGTCCTGGCTCTAGTATGCATTTGCTTACTATCGCCAGGCCAATCATTGCAGCCGTGGGTTAAAAATCAATAACCGTCAGTTTCTCACCAATAACTATTACTTATTATAGTTTAGTACTTTAGCGGTGCAGCTCAAAAACCCATGGGGTCCGTCCACTCAATAAACTGCATGAAACAGTTCCTTTGAAAATCGGCTTAGAAGGCGCACTTGTTTTGGGATAATAAATATATGTGCCAGTCGTCGGAATTACCCTGTTACAGGCTCTACAACACAGTTAAACTACGATGTAAACGAAAGCGGGAACTTGAAAGAAAAGTAAAAAATAATATTCATATTGTTGGCGTATTGGTTAAATCTATATAATAATCTTGGAGGCCGGCTAAAAGGAAAACCACTTCTCCCCTCCTCGCACCCGCATTAAAAATGCACTCTCCCACTCTACCTGCATGGAAACAGGAGGCAGGCAGGAGTGGTCGATCACTCAATAAAGGTTCAATCTGACAAGTCGTCGGGCCGAACAATCGCTTCTCCCCTCCTCGCGCCCGCGTTGCAAATGTGCTCTCCCATTCTACCTGCATGCAAACAGGAGGCAGGCATGAGTGGTCGATCAATCTGACAAGTCGTCGGGAAGAGTGCCTGGAAAATGTCCCGGGAAATGTGTCCGTAAACTTAATTCATGACCGGCCCCGTGCATAGCACGGGCTTCCTCTAGTTTATCTATAAATGTGTTATTTAACCATTAACTGTAAAACGTGATGCGCATACTTTTACATTTCGTTATACACCTTATGCTCATAAGGAGCTGAAGTGCTTGAATTTGTTAAGAAAATTATTCAAGGGCTTGAATTCCTTGAAACTGTCAGTTTCGTCCTTGAGTTATTATAATTTTTTTTTGTCGTTAATTTAAAATAATGCCCTAGCTTTGAGCAACATAAAGAAAATTGTACAATTTAAATAAATAAATAAATAAATAATAAATTTGGTTTAACCACGAGAGTGGTTGGGATCAAGAAGGGCGTTCCGCTTGCACTTGTCCGATTCGTTACTATGGAATTCATGAACTGTGAGGACAGAAATCCGGGCTGGTTCCATGGCTGGTTCGATTTGTAACTGCTAAGAATGACTTGTGTAGCAAATTTCATGCTTTAAGCTCGATGTGCAATGTGCATGATTTTGTTGCTTAACAGCGGTACGATTACTGTTGAGGATTCCAAATTTGCAATGGTAGGTGTTGGAAATAAATTCGAAAAAGTGTAATTACTTCCGTAATAATTGATCGATGTACGGCAAATTCTATTTCAGCAATATTTTGGGAGATTTCAAGCGATGTAACTAATTTCATTCCAATCCGACCTTTCGTTTGGGCTCCACCTAGACTATAAAATTGCAACCAACCGAACAACCAACTAACATTTTGCAATTTGGTGTTCATTATAGGATACGATACTCGCGCTCCGCCACTTATTTACAGCGATTTATGTCTAATTAAAAAAAAATCTATAATGATTCATGTGTGGACAATGTGTAGTTCAAATGAGTCGTTCGGACAATTGGTTTAAAAGTCATCGTGGTGACAGAAACACCTGGTGAAGAGAGGCCAGAACAGGATGAGTATTGCCCTTGCTCTGATTCGCAACGCAGAATACTCCTTAAAAAAAAATTAAAAAAAAAAAAAGCGAAAACAGAACGAACTAATGACAAGAAAAAATAAATAAACCGAAAATGTGGTCGAAATAAAATCTAAACTTAAAACGTTGCATACAGAATTTTATTTCTACATGAAGGCATACGTACATAAATTTCTTATGGAATTCTTCTGATCTGAATTATTTTAGCGAAAGGAGCTAAAGTCAATACATTAAAAAATAGACTTTGGGTGTAGCCCACAAATCAACAACAAACGCACAAGTAAAAAACCTTACAAAACGATAAAATGAACCTAAGTCAGGGCAGACAACCTGCGATGGAGGTCGTAAGTGCTGGGAATTTGTCTGGTTGCCTATTGTCACATTCTCCCCTGACTTACGTTCATTTTATCGTTTTATAATGTTTTAAGTTTACTTTTGCTTTTGTTGTTGATTCGTGGGTTACACCCAAACCTTGGCCAACTGTTTACATATATATATTTTTTTTTTGCCGCAGTCTACCGTACTGTTTCAGGGTTCGTACAAAACCTTTTATTATATAGGAGGTTTAATTATGAGCTTCTACGGCCTTAGATAAAAATTCAACGAATTTTTGCAGTCGATGGTCAGTTTGAATGATTTCGCACACACAAATAAAAATACCTCTCTAAAAAAAATTAGTAAATTAAAACCATTTTATATTAAAACGATTTGAATTCTATAGGGTACTCCATAAGATTACACATTTCTTGGTAAATGCTATCATTAGTACGCAAGAAACTATTTTATATTGCAATTCGTAGTTTTGTCGCCGATCGATGCATTTTCTAAGCGGGAAATTTAGTTTCTCTTTTTAATACGAAATCAGTCGTAAACGCAAATAATAGTTTTATAAGAAAACGAGAAATATTCCAGGGACATTAAAGGACTCGAGGCATTTTTTCAGGAAGTTTTCAGATCTGGAAGTCTATTTTTATGTTTCGTGTACGAACCCTGTTGTATTACGTTGTATGGTCTTGAAAACGTAACAGAATGATCGTAAGCAGGCTAATTATTGCTTTGGCGCTTACAGTTTAACTTCAAGTGATGGTGCAGTACACTTTCTGTGGCAGGCAGATGGTCCGCCCTATCGTAATATTTGAAGGCAGTCTACTAGTTGAGTCAAATAGCCACCAAATTCGGCTTCGTAGGGCTGCGAGAAAAAAAAAAGACAATTATTAGCCACACAAACCAAGCAGTTGCAGAGATGGAAATCACCCATGTATTGGTGGGTCAGCCGCTTAAATTTGAAAGGATCGGACTGGCTGAAGTGCCAGTGGCACTTTTGACTGTCCGACTTCTGGTCCATTTGAGTCCCCTTTTCCTTCTGCTGATTAAATGAATACCCTGTTTTGATTGCTTTCCTGCTGCCGGCCATCCTCTTAGGAATACATCTCCTCTCACCTTCACTGAATCAAGATTTTTCATACCCCCACCCCCTCTCCCCACACAGGAAAGAAAAGTTCATCAACAGTATGAAAAATCATTTTAAGAAAGGCATTCCTTAAATATAGAAGTTGTATTTAAAAATGTATTCCGAAACTAGAATGACAGCAGAATGTAGAAAGAAGCATAAATTGTTTGGGGAGTATACAGCACTTCCCCAGACCTATAGCTGAAATAGGAGGGACTAGTTGCCTACGAGCGCATGGCAGAGTCCAATTCTAAATCCACATTAGGGAGGACAATTAGTCTCTGCATTTTGGTGAAGACTAACCACGCGAGTGAAGGTAGGCGGATGCTATGGTGTTGTTATGAAGAAATAAAAAGCCAACAAGCTGCACACGTAACAGCGGTAAAAATACGAAGTTTTCGGGTCAGACTGCGACCCGTTATCAAGCAAAAATTATTTTTGCGAAAGGCGCTAAAGTCGATACATTAAAAAATACACTTTGGACCCATAAATCAACAACAAAAGCACAAGTAAAAAACCTTACAAAACGATAAAATGAACCTAAGTCAGGGCAGGCAACCGGACAAATCCCTGCGATGGAGGTCGTAAGTGCTGGGAATTTGTCTGGTTGCCTATTGTCACATTCTCCCCTGACTTACGTTCATTTTATCGTTTTATAATGTTTTAAGTTTACTTTTGCTTTTGTTGTTGATTCGTGGGTTTTTTACACCCAAAATGTACTTATTAATGTATTGAATTTGGCTCCTTTCGCTAAAATAATTTTTACTTGATAACGGGTCGTAGTTTGACCCGAAACGTCGTATTTTTACCGGGCTACATGTGCACCTTGTTGGCTTTTTATTTCTTCATCACTCATCTGATGTTTTTTTACTCTTTGTATGGTCTACTCAGGCATCTCCTCAAAGTAGACACTATTGTCTTCTCTAATGTGGGTACACAATAATATTGAGCCATAGGCCAGCAGACCTCTAGAAGTTAAGTTTCTAGTAAAACGCACGACGTCTACCCATATGCTACCGGAGCCCTTTCCCAGTGCCACACCTAGCTTTTTCCAACGAGGGATGCAAGGGAAAAATATTGGGGTTCCTCACCAAAAAGTACTCAGTTTTGGGGACAAAGGGGTTCCATACAAAGGGAACCCAGACAAAACAATAGTGAACTTTCTCCATTTTGGGCCCGTGTTTCGTAAATTTTGGGCCCGTTGCCACTAGGGCCCTTTGCGGCTCTGCTCTTTCCGGCTCTGTCCGACTCTGCAAATGGGTCAGAATTAACCATGACGCCATGGCTTCGGCTGGGAGCGCGTCAAACCGACAGTAACCTACAGCTACCCGAAAAGGGGGCCCCCGACACCCAGTTCGTATACCAGGCCCTGTCATCGGCCCTGGACGTTTACTTGCGAAATTCGAGCATTTGCCAAGAAGCGTAAGACAAACGGCGCTCGGTCGTCTTAGATGACATCTCAGCTAAAATTGGAATTCCCCAGGCTAGGTATGTTCCGAAAAACCACCACAATTGATCGGTAGACGACTGACCGAATCCATAAAGGCGATTATGTCAGTCAATATTTTAAAGTGTTAAGTCGGCATGAAAATCCGGCACAGCAGAAATAACGTAGTGCAGTAAGCCACGTTCATGCACTTAAAAGGACATGCCCACTTCCTATTTCGTGCATCCTGCGCATATATAGCGTTTGAAAATTTACATACGTTTGAGTGAATGTAGCAAAATAGTATCGATCGATGTGGGATAAAAACAGAAAATAAAAGCGGTTGCAATATTTGCGTAAATTTAAAGTAATGTTGCAAAACTGAGCCTATACGGGAAAGCCATCATGGAGGCAGGTGTCTTTAAGCTACTCTTAAAACGATTCACAGCGATTTAAGTTCATTAAGTACGTAATTTCGCAGACTAGCTCAGTTGAGTCTAATAATAATAATAATAATATGAAGACGATGCATGAGGCATCCACCCACCCAAATTCCCAGGCAAGTGGAAGAAGTACCCCCATTATGACAGTTGTTTTTTGCCGCATGAGGGAGGAAACCGGAGTACCCGGAGGAAACCCTCGTGCAACTGACGGGAAACAACCGGAGAAAACCCCGTACATATACACTTCCCATCACCAGGATCGAAACCGGGTTTGTAAGGAGCCAGACATGTACTACACTGGGACCAGGACGCCTATCGAATCTGACGCCCCAGTGCTCGCAGCTACCCGTACACAATTAAAATAAAAAAGAAGTGATGTCATATAAAAAAACCAAAACTTGTCAAATGGACCGCCCTTTAAAGAAGTTATATCAACACACCGAAACATTCGATAAGTTAATCGCACCGAATAATACTTTGGACGTTAAATGAAAACTTGAACTTGCATAATGTTATAGCTTTCATTTAACTTTCGAACTATTCGTCGGTGTGATTAACTTGGCGAAATGTTTTGGTGTCTTGATATCACTCCTTTAAAGGGCCAAATCAATCGGAACTTGGCGGTCCATTTTACCAGTTTTGGTGTTTGATATTACATGGTTTTTCGCTGATGGCATATTACTATTATGTAGTATTTACGTTTCACATGTGACTCGTTTCACATGACGGAGTCAAATATCTATAGTTTGGTCCACATTATGTTTTCAGAAAACTGACTGTATAATGACTCGTTTCCTTGCACTAAGAGTGCAAAAACATGTGGATATTGCATTTGTACACTCAACAAAGTTACTATTAGAGTTTACGAATGGGTTGTATACGGATTTTTTGCACTCGTAGTGGAAGAAAACGTGGCGTCATACAGTGAGTTTTCTGAAAGTATAATGTGGAACAAAGTATAGTATACACACTTGAGCCGTTTCGTGCATACGACCATTAGATTGCTTCAAATAACTTATAACCATGCAGCGAATAAACGCCGTACACGTCAGCAGGATGAGGGAGCATCCATGTAGTAAGTAACTTATTCCACCGTTTGCACAAGGCCGTCTGGGAGGGAAGCAGCAGGCTTCAGCTCCTGGCTCCAAAACCGGTTGATTTAACATCGCCAAAATCGTACTTTACCAAATCAGTGCGATGAGGCTTTTACTTCATGGCACGCGCGAGAACTGGCGTAGAGTCGGGAGGCAAGACGCGCAATTTCTACTCCAGTCGGCCTTCACCTCGTGTTAAGTTTGTTTAAACGCTACAGTTCTTCACAACTGACATATGCTTGGACTATTCGCAGCGCTAAAGGAGTATTTTTTTACACACATTTGTTTGGTAAAAACCTACACAGCGTCATTTTTAATGTACGTTTTCCACAAAAGTACAGTAAAAAAAGACATTAGTTCCACAACTGGCCGCATGGGGTCAGGACTCAAGCACGAACGGTGGAACGTGGCATAGAATTGTGATGGAGATTCCTCCTTCATGCAGCTCCTGTTTCAATTTATACAGGATACCTTAGTAAGACCATCAGATCGTCATGAGTAGCTTTGTTGACTCAATTTAATAAATCTTAAGGGGATCAGCAATCTAAAAGACGTAAAGGCATAGGAAACGGAGGTTGCTGGGTTCGATTCTAAGTTTTCTTTTTTTCTTTATTAAACGAAGTTTATACCAGCAAAACCACAAGAAAATAGGCCTAACTTTGTAATGTTAACAGTCTTTTAGGGAATGTTTGTTTCCAGCAAATAACTTATTATGCCTGTTTGTTAACCCCCCATTAAAGTGGCACCATCACGATCAAAAATCGTACGAAAAATCAGAGGCGCCTCAAGCCTTTAAAATGTGGTGGGGCCATGTTCCGAAATCCCCCCCCCCCCCTTCCCCACGGGAATTTTTTTTTTTACCAAGAATGGTAATGTAATCTGGACAACCACATGGCCCTCTAACCAGATACAAAGGATGTTTTTTTTTAATAGTTTAATAAAAATGAAAAAAAAAAATACGTTTACATAATCATATGCCCGACACTGAGTGCCCAAAGTAGCTTTTGCAACTTTTATATAGGTCAGAGTGAATGTAGCAAACCTGTTTTTCATGAGGGGGAAAAATAGGAAAATGAATGCCTTTGCAACATTTACACACGTCTGAACTAATGTTGCAAAACTGAGCCATACAGAAAAGCCAGCTGGGAGTACCATTCCTTCGCCATTCCATCATGCGAAGAAATCGCGTCGTGCATTCCTTTACATAACGCAAGCAAGTGCTAGATAGGACTAGTTGTTGCCATAATCTGCTTATACTTTCAATCGGTGATAGTGACACTTTAAGGTTGTTGAAACGACAAATGAAATCTCCAAGATTCGCTCGTTCCCTTGACCCAATATCTAACTCCTTTTTAACACCCGATGCACGCGAACGAGTCTTGGTTCACGTGCACTGGGTGTTCAAGTAGAGACTTTTAGTCGTGGAGGCGTGGAGTGAAACATTGAGGATGGAGGAGGATCTTGGGAGATTTCACTTGTTATTTTATAGTGTCCGCGGCCTATCTTGAGTTCTCCGCAGAACGAACACAGATATTCGATTGTACGTTTTCAGTAGCAGAGTGCCTTGTTGATATCCAAGATGGTTACAAAAACAATGGCGGCCATCGATTAAAGCCACCCCATCCAGGAAGACGTAGCCGCTCACAAAATACTTGCAGGACTCAAGATACACCGCGCGCAATAATAGGTTTGACCAAGAATTTATAGGTGGTTGGTGCTTGGTTTAACGAACAGTCATAATAATTCCTTAATATATACAAAACGGTCTTATAATATTGCGAGCTCCATCCCCGCATTAAATTAACATTAATAAACTAGCAAATAAATTCGGGAAAAAAAGAAGAAAGAGTGAATCTGATGACAGGAAAGAATTTTTAAAATTCTAAAATCCAAGAGGAGGGAAAATTTATCGTCTGCCTTGAACGATAGTCTTGGTTTCGGCACAAATAACTTCGCATTTTTCATCTTTTTTTGTCGTTGGGGTCTTCATTTTTTTTTTTTTTTTTAGAGGAGAGGTCAATTCCTTATCTCTCCTAAACCGTTTCCGCTCAAGTTTTAGCGAATTTTCGAAGTAAACAAAGAACCTTCAGTTGCTAAAGCACGAAAGAAGAAATGAAAAATCAAGCCGTGTAAGTAATGTCATCTTCGGCGAGATAAAACGCTTATCGCGCTCTGATGTTCTTGAACCAGCGAACGAGGGACGATAGTGGGGATGCGAAGGCGGAATTGGATAGTTCAGGGCGTTGGTCTGACAGCCTGTTAAGCGCCTAGATTTGTTGCCTTGTTTGTGCCATCGTAGAGAATCGATTTCAACGCCGGTCGCGTCTCCTACGGACGCGAAGCCGCCGCCATCTTGTTTTCACCCCCGCCTGCGGCTTCGGCAAGCAATGCAAGGCAAGGAACATCTGCCCGCCAGGCTCGCGTTCGAGATGGTCGGACTCGGGAGGACCCCCAAAAGTTGGCCAAGGTGACTTGACCACACGAGTTGTAAAAGGGACACTGGCCAGCAAAGCGGCAACCTTTTAAGCTAAATTCAAGCAACCCTTCAGGACAACGTGAGGACCTCAAGGCATTGGACACGGTCAGGGACGCCGAATCAGACATGGTTTTACAGCGCCCTTGAACTGCCCAGTGGGCCAAAAAAAGATGGGTACCGTAGACCCTACACTCAGTCATGCTCGACGACCAATGGAAAACAAATTATAAAGGCATGGGAAACGAAGAAAAAGCACTCAGCTGTGCCATCAGGGGTGTAACACGTTGCAGAGTTTTAGTGTCAATAAAACAATTTTGGCTATTTTCGCGCAGAACTTATTCCCTTAAGGACCATCATGCCAGTGATAACATGGAAAATTTGAGGCACAAAAGAAATTCTAAACACGAAAATTATACCTCAAAGGGAAACTTATATTTTCCCCTTTACTATTGCAAAATTTAAAGGGATTAGAGGACATAAAGCAAGCACTGGTGGAATCGAAGCCAAAACCCATAAAGGGTGGTAAAACCAGAGTTTTCGCAATTAAAGGAGGATTGCCACCAAACGACAAGCTGCATCGTCTGTAGCCATTTGCCGCTCGCAAGTTCTGTCTAACCTTTACTTTCAACAGGCAAAGGAAGACACAAATAAATTTCTTTTTACACAACAAACAAGCCACGTGCTTCCTTAATTATTGAGTGTAAAGTTAGTGCGCCCACGTGCACCAAGAAACAAGCGGTAAAATTAAGCATAACGACATCGCGGGCAGTTTTTTCTATATATCGACATATATATATATATATGTATGTATGTATATATATGAAATGCAGATTTTGAACCGCTAGATGGGACCCATCTAGTGACACCCCCCCCCCCCCCCTTGACCGCTTGCTCCTGATGCACGTGGACGCACCAACTTTGCATTCAATAATTTAGGAGGCACGTGACTCGTCGTCTGCTGTTGTATAGTTTCGTTTTATATGTATAGCTTCGTCGTGATACGACAATTTAGGTTTCATATTCGGGATTCCCATCACTAGTGTTAATGCCAGTTTTGTCGCCATGCTGAAGGTAATCCCTCCAAGCATTCTTTTTTTTTTAATGATGCTAAGGTGTATCGTTAACGAAATCCTTTTGTTTCATATGGTTTCGATGTTCCAGTAGTGGTTAAAATGCCACAATCAAATGTTATTATTTCATTGAGTTACGTCGAAAAAGGTTATCAGCTAGAAAGAAGCAACCAAAATTTAATTTACAGTGTTTTTAAAGTTCACTTGACTACCACCAGCGTGGTATATGCGTCGTCGGAATTTCTTAACTATTTAGGATTCTAAATCTGCAATGGTGAATGTTAGAAATAAAATTCGAAAATTTGTAATTTCTTCGGTAGTAAACTAATAATGTTTCGATTTTCGGTAAATTTTGGCTCTGCAATACTTTTGGGGCCATGTACCAAATTTCATTCTAATCCGACCTTTCGTTTGGGCTTCACCTAGACTACAAAAGTGTAACCAACCAACGGACCAACCAACCAACATTTTGCAATTTGGTGTCCGTTATAATATAAGCTACACGGTTCGCTCGACCGCTCCGCCAATAATAAAACAAAACGCTGACCTCGTCCGCCTCTGACGAAATTTGATTCCTTTTTCTCAGCATTTTGAACAGTGACGGCGCTACGGAGGGGCGTGGGGGACACGTGGCCCTCCCTCCCCGATTGCAAGTGTGGCCCCCTGGGTGCCCCCCAAAAAATTTTAAAGTTCAGACAAAATCGAAAATCTAAACGGTATTCATGCTGACGTTAAAAATAACAGTAACGAGCTTGTAGGATTTTCTTCTTAATCAATAGTTTGAACTAGCCTACACTAATATTTATTTATTACTTTACGAAATCTCTCCTAACCCCTCACGGTTTCATCCCTCTCAGAACACATATAGTTTCCTTGATGTAGGCTTACTCGTACAGGAATTTTTTTATGAGTAAATTAAGTGATAAAACTTCGAATTACTGTTGTTTGCTAGAAAGCTGATGAAAATGTGTGCGCCCCCCGCCCCTGAAAATTATTCCTAGTGCCGCCATTGATTTTGACCAGTGCATTTTTACTTGCATCATCACACAACACTTTAAAGAAAGTTGCCACAGTTTTTTTAAGTCGAGGAATTAGTAGTATGGCTAATATAACTATCGTCGTACGTACGTCTCAAACAGTCGTACATTCGGCTGAAAATGTTTACGTTTAAGCAGACGAGTTTGGTGAAGTCTAACAAACACCACCAAGCACGGCTTAACTTAAATAAACACAAATTGCTGTAAATTATATAAAGGAAACAGGAAAATAAGCCAAACAACGAAAATCATACTCTAGAATAATCTTTATAATCTTTAATAATCTTTATGCACTGACGGTTCGTCGGAGTGGCATGACTCGGATTCGAACTGGCAACGCAATTCGTCCCCAGATCACAGGAATAGCGCCTTTATCGCTATGGCCACTCCTCCACAGTGGAAGAGTGGCCATGGCTATTATGGCGCTATGCCTTTTAACTGAGAAGAAATTGCGTTGGCAGTTCGAATCCGGATCATGCCACTCCTGCGAAACGTAAGTGCCTAAAGATGGCTTACTGTACTACTTTATTCTAGTGTATGATTTTCGCTGTTTTGCTTGTTTTCCTGTTTCCTTTGTTTCACCTAAAGGTGTGAAACGGTTTGCTAAATATTTCTGGATACAGGCAAACGTTTGAACAAATGTTGCAATACTTATTCAATTTTCATAGTTTGATGTTTGCATCGACTTTGAGATAGAAGCAGTCTTTCTTTAATCCGGTAACTTACAACGTTCGCCGCTATGCTTCTTAGTAACGTCGCCACCGTCGCACACGCTTCTTTGAGAATACCGGTCATTTTTTTGTAGTTTTGCTTGAAACCATCCACAAATTAAAGAATAAAAAAAAGTTTCGTCATGAAATGAAAGGATAAAATAACCGTAGTAACAAAACTCCTCTCGATTTGAAAATACAATTTGGTCATATTGGATTTTATTTGTAAAGCACTTGACACTCAGTCTGATCACTCACGCCGGAATCGTGAAGGTAATTGAAGTCACCATTTTGGGGACAAACGTACGCTGCACAGTGGTCCACAGGGGTTGTACGAGACGCAAAACGGGGGGGAAAAAGTAGCATTCCTCTAATTTATCAGACTAATTTATCTGCAGATATAATGCCTCAAATTATAAATCTTCCCTCCAAATACACAATCTAATATTTTTCGTAATATTAGCTTAGTTAGAGATGTAGGCTTAATTCTAAAAGTAGTCTTTGGCGTCGCCGTAAACAATTTTCCACCGTCTTCTTTACCGTTACAGCGAAATCAATGCCGTTGACGCACTTTTAACAGATTGAGACAGGCGCGCTTCTTGGTTTCGAAACCACAATTGCTTGCCTGGGCACACAAAAACGCGATATTTTCAGCAACTTCCAGGCTGCTTTGGCACACAATACTTCAGGTCGGCCATTATAAGCCGCCCTATAAAGTTGAACGTCCCCAGAGTTGAATGGCTTTCTACAGTTTCGTTCTTTGTTTGTACCATCGTAAAATTCGTCCAAGTTTGGTTTCCGTAATAGTACCAAACCTAAAGTAAATTAATTTTAAACCATCAGTATACGTGAACAGATTTTATAATTCAACTGTCATCATACTTGATTGTCTTTACTTTAACATGTATTAAGATCTATAATCCTTTTCTTCCCGTGCTCTTTTCCCCATCTTTTCCTCTCTTCCTTGGTTCGACTCCTTCCTTGGGAGCACACCATTTGTTATCAAAACAATTGTGCCCCATTGTTAATGGGCGATTAACAATGGAGATTCTACATGGCACAAAATTAACCAAAACGACACGAATATTGTCGAAAGAATAGTGCCCACTTATTTTGTGTGTTTTTGGTTGTATTTTATATTTTAATGCACGGTGGTGACGTCACTCCAACACATCCCAATGCTAAAAGTGTAGCCGTTATATACGGTTAATCTGAAAACCCACACATACGTGACCGTGGGTTAATTTGGATAACCCACACCTTTTTGATAACCTAACACTTTTTCCGCGCTATACACAACCCGGCTCCAGCCGGGGTGACATGTGACATATAATGACCGACTTTGCAAAACTACCGTACACAACACAAATTCAACCAGCAAACCCCATTGCAACCAACATAAATAGGCACATTTGCAACCTGCGACATTTATCGGACTAACACGAAAAAAAAAACCTCAAGTAGTAGGCTACTATGCTACGCCCCTACCCATGGAGCAATGGTCCGACCCGGATCCGGCAACCTTTCGTTCCGACGGTACGAAAACTACGCTACTGACACTTCCTAAACACACCTACAAACCTACAAGACTCAAGCGAATAGCGCATTTTATACGCTATATCTTATTTAAACTAATAAAGTAGAAAAAATACGGTTTTACCTTAAACACAAACATCGGTGACTGGGACTGGATATAGGGACGTCCTCGCGTACCTGAGACTTTTGCAGACAGGAAGTTTAAACTGGAAGTTTGAGTTCAAGAATTTACGTCATGATTCACAAATAAAATTTTCAAATAAATTTTTTTTTAAACTCAAATAACTAGGTATGTTGGCTCGACGTCACACCTTAGCATTAAAATACATATCCGTGAGTCCTAGTCGATTTAACGGTTATAATTGCTCTTGAGCTCGAACGGCTAGTCCACTATTTCGGGGATGGAGGGAAAAACTCGTGGGGTTCGCTCACTCCTGTTTCCCTCCACCCCCCTCGATAGTGGACTAGCCGTTTCTCGCTCGCTCGCAATTATAACTGTTAAATCGACTAGGACTCAACGATATCTCTTACTTAATCTATCGTTTTCATTACAAATGCAAAAAAATGCAGGGTGAAAAATAAATACAGATGGAAATATATTAATGTTACCTAACTGTTAAGCTTTCTCTCTTGTAAATCCACGGCAAATTTTATATTTTCGTAAAAATCTTACAAAAAGTAACAATCTGACGGAACTCCGTTAACCACAAAAATAAGTGTGATTACATATAAACAAAAACAACAAAGCTTATCTAATTTTCACAATCGAAAGTAATGATTTCGTAGTCTTTACATTAGTATTTATATTTTCTGAAATTTTACGTAATAAGCAATGGTGAGTTCACTAAGTAATTCCAGACTATCTAGCCAAAATGGTGCCACCGTATTTCTCGTCACAATCAGTCAGCCTTAATTAAAGTGGCACTATCACCGATTGAAAACCGTTCGCAAATACCCCGGTGTCATCTAGCGGCAGTGATATTTTTAACATGTATAGCTTGCTCCCAGGTGCACGAGGACGAACCAAATTTTCACTCAATAATTAAGAAGGCTCATGCCTTGTTTGTTTCGTAAAAAGAAAGACGTTGTGCATTCCTTCGCTTGATGCAAGAAAGTGCTAGATAGTACTAGATACGCTAGATGTCAGATTTTGCCTACTTTCAGTCGGTGATAGTGCCACTTTAACACCTCGGTGGCAGTCCGTTAAGACTGGGTGATCTCGGTAGGGACCACAAACTTGGCGGCAGCCATTTTAGCACTGATATTAACACCACTGATTTCTATTGCAAAAACTAGGTAGATCCTTTTAACTTTATGGGTTTTTTGTGTGATCTCCTTTACTCTCACACGTCTATGGCTCTCAAATTTTCTTCCCTACATTTCCCCCCACGTTTTTCACTCTTCCTTGGCTTCCTTCTTCTTTCTTTTAGGCCTACATTCTTCCATCTTTTTTCGTCTTCCTTTACTGTTCCTCTCGATTCCCTCTCCCCATCCCCCCTCCCCCCACCACATACTCGTAGTTGCACCGAGTACGTAGCGTCTCCCAGGCAATCATGCAAGACCCGAATATTGGCTGGCGGCGGGCACGAGCGCAATCAGTGCCTCCAAGGCCCTTGTGGATTTGCGCGTACTCGCCCGAATTTCGTCGCCTTTGCCTCTCCTACCACATCCTACCTACCCTTCCTTCCACCCTACTTTCCAAGCTCTAACTTAATTTTATTTGGTACAAAATTCGCTTGTTGGCGCTCCTAGCAACAGCCGCGAACGCTCGTGCAGAAGTCTTGCGGGAGCAGGCCGTTCGCTGCGAACCCGCCAAATATATTCAAATTACCGGACTGTAATTCGCCCATAAGTATCGCGCTGACGCTTCCTCTCCGCAACAGAGCAATCAAATGATGCGCCAAAATAACGCCTCGCAGATCATAATATTCAATTATTAAACAATGATATGCCCTAATATCCCGAGAGGAAGGCGCAACAAGATTAAGCCATCAAACATTTACGACCTTATGACTGGCCCCGAGATTAAGCTCTGCTCGGAAAATAAATTAGGCGCCGCGTTTGCCCACCTATTACCCGGCCCACGCCTTCATTCATTACCCCCTTAAAGCTGCGGGGGCCTGCACGAGAGCAATGAGATTGGAGCCCATCTACTCCCC
>JAHWFP010191949.1:1172-30494 GCA_023313725.1 Lithobius niger | reverse complement strand
ATTCACTCTAACCTATGTAAATGTTGCAAAGGCATTCGTTTTCCTATTTTACCCCTCGTGTGAAACAGTTTTGCTACATTCACTCTAACCTATGTAAATGTTGCAATGGCATTTATTTTCCTATTTTACCCCTCTTGAGAAACAGTTTTGCTGCATCCACTCTAACCTATATAAATGTTGCAAAGGCATTCGTTTTCCTATACTACCGCTCGTGAGAAACAATTTTGCTACATTTGCTCTAAACTATGTAAATGTTGCAAAAGCTATTTCGCGCAGGATGCTTGAATACAATGAGAAGGTATGTTCTTTTAAGTTCGTAAATCTATAAAAGAGCAAGGGATCTTGGGGATTTTTTTTTCGGATATCATACCTAATCAGACATCATTAATATGAAATCATCAATATTAACATCTACTGTATACAGGGTATCCCCAAAAGCCAGGGGTCACCCAGGTTATATACCCGGGTGATGTACGGGTGTTCATGTTGATATACTTGGGATTTTTATCTTTGTTCATCATAAGAAACGATGATGGTATGCCATCAGCATGAACAAAGATAAAAATTCCCGGGATATCACCATGAACACCCGGTATATCACCTGGATATATTACCTGGGTGACCCCTGACTTTTGGGAACCCTGTATGTGGTCTGCATGCTGCCAAGAAAGAGTGTCAGCATACTTCTCACCAGAAGTAAGGTGACACTCTTCTCTGGCAGCATTCAAACCCCCCTGTTAAGTCTCTTTGATGACAGCGTTAAGAAGAAGACATTGTTATTGGCTGTTTTTTGAATTCCTTACTTTAACCTCGGAACTTTTCTGTATTTTGCTGTTGGGACCATGACAGTAGGAAGTCCAGAACTTCACGATATTCGAAAGGTGTGTTGATGCTGCCAGACAACGATTTTAACAAATCAGCTCACGATAGGTTCCAATCTCCCCAAAACACCCCGCCAAGATTCCCCTTAAGGATTCTCGCCAAGATGTTAGGCCGTTTGAAGTCAAGATGTCAAACGCGAAGCTCTCTCGCCAAGTTAATCCCATTGAGGTTGGAAGGTTAAATGAAATATTAAAAAATTAATTACTGCACAATTTTCAATTTGTTTTAACGTTTAAAGTCTTAGTCGGTTAGATTAACTTTGGTGAAAGAGCTTGGTGTTTGACATCACGACTTTAAACGGCCTAATATCTTGAAGGGAATCCTTAACAAGTTTTGTTGTTTTTGGAAGATATCATTCCGTTTTGGAACAATTGATAAGATCCATATTTTTCCCTTAATAGCCGTAGATAAACGACGGAAAATCCAGTTTTAGAGGCCTATTTTTTTTCCAGCTTTAGTAGGTTTCCTAGATTAACGTGTGTCTCGGTCTTCGTCAAAAAGTCCATCGAACTCGCATTATTTATCAATGGGAAAATCAACATTCTCTATTGAGTCGTGCTCTTGTTGTCGTGCTGTTTTTCTCGTTTGTAAGCAAAATCTGTTGTTTATTATTGCATTATTGTTGTCACTGTCATAGTCGTGGGCAGATCTGGGTTCGTGTTTCCTAAAACCAAAATAACAAAAACAACAACAACAAAATACTGGTCTAGCTCCCGTAATAAAGAATAACAATGACATCAAATTGCTGGTAGTGTTCGTTTTATTTTGTGGGCAACTGACCAGGCAAGGTCTAGCTTCCATAATACAACAACAACCACATGCTGTACTCTGCCCTTAAAATAATAGTATTGAGAATGATTGGTAATTTTAAATTCAGACACACGCTAGTGTGTCGCGCCAAGTTAAGCAACAAACATCACAGAAACATCACATCAATTCAATTATCGAGGTTGTAAACCATTGTAGCTCGACGCCATAGTGTCAGTGTCTTATGTCCTGAAGCATAGTTGGGCACATTTCAGGTACTTGGGGGGGGGGGGGGAATAATAATGCTTAACTTGTGTTGAAATCGAGAGTAATGACCCACCCGACAAAAATTAACTCTTGTAGGAATGCCAGGTAAGCTGCTTTCAATGCAAAATCTGACCCACAAAACGCTAAAAATGTGCTACCACTAGCTAGCTAGTCTGCTCATCCCCATGTTAAATCCCATAGGGTGATTATTCATCGATACCGAGATAACGGGATGGCTTCCAGCTATGAAATTGGACAAATGGGTGCTGTACAATACGAACTGCGTACCTTTTATGGTTTGGTGCCTGGGGGCGTAATGGGGATGGCGTGGGAGAGCGCGTAAGTACGAAAATATTGTTATAACCATTGTTAGTATTGTCGGCATCGTCTCTCATTGGACGGCCAAAGTTCCGACAATGAGAACGTGTATACTGACGTGCGTGCCTAGACACACACTAGTGTATCACGATAAATCTAAACAACGTTGCAAAAAAATTTTATTCACGCCCAATTCACGAAAAATAAACCAACTGTAAAAACAAAGCAAAATAACCAAAGCCAAAAACTGGTAAAGAGGCCACCAAGTTGAGAGTGTTCGGCTCTTCAAAGGAGTGATATCAATACACCAAATCTAACTAAATAAAACAAATTACAACAAAATTAAAGCCAAACCAAAAACCTATAAAGAGGTGACCACGTTGAGAATGATTCGGCCTATAGGCAAAAGGTAGTAGCAAATTGTTGAAAACCTATTTCTTGTTGACGTGGCACTTTATTACACATCTACATTGTAGTGGAGTTGAGTCAACACAAATTAAAAAAAAAAGGAGTGATATCATATCAAAAACTAAAACTGGTAAAAGGGGCCGCCAAGTTCCGAATGGTTCGGTCCTTCAAAGTAGTGATATCAACACACAAAAACATTCGCCAACTTAATCGCGCCGAATAATACTTTGGACGTTGAATGAAAACTTGACCATTGCTATCGAAAGTTTTGGTTTTTGATATGATTTCTCTAATCCCAAACCAGCAAAAGGCTCGTCCCACGGACGATTAAACCATAATCTGTCTTCAAATTTCAGCATTACGCACCACGTGCAAGAATTCATTTTCGTAAAATTAGCTAGTCAGTAATACATAATTAGGCTAATAGCGTTACTCACACTTTTTTTTTTCAACAAAAATGTGTTAATCAATGTCACTAATAATATTTTTCTTCAGATGCATGAAAACAGCTGAAAGTCCTTATTAACTGTAAAAGACACATATGTGTGGTATCTAGTGGTCATCATGCTCATATATATTTTATTTGGTCACAATAGACGTTTATTATGTAATTGAATCTTGGCGGCGACACGCCAGCGTGTGTCTGTAGTCCTCAAAGCCGTTTCAAAGGCAAAATTTGTTTTTTGAGTGTATTACAAATACTTGTTAGTATGAAGAGAAACGAAGCTGCGATTACGAAGAAAAGTAAACATGTTCCGTCGTAGCATCTGGGGAATGCAGTTATGTACTGGGATATCAAATTCAAGTGGGAACTAATATGTAAGAGCAGTCGACATGTAATCGAAAGGCCTGGGGTCAATTCCTGGCCACGTAATGGCACGTGGTTTTTTTTTCCCGTGTAGATAACCTACAGTCCGCAGACGTTACGGCGGTGAAATTCACATTTTTAACTTCAAATAACAATTTTGTTGCAAAGTTTGAAGAAATGCTTGGGTGGGGTTGGGGGGCTTGGTTTTCCTCATAAACGAACGTATGGCTGAGCCTGCAATTCCATAGTATACATGTTCTTTTGTTTTCAACTATGGAATTGCTTAATTTCATTTTTTTTGGCAATGGGCCCTACACGAGTTATGAAATTTCTTGTTGTTGTCCTTGTTGACGTGCGTGTTCAGTTCAATGAGCCTTTATGTCCCTTGTTAAATTTTTTGTGTACCAAATTAACATATTTTGCAGTTATTTCGTGACACAGGTATGCACATGATGCACGCAAACGTAGTTTTGTTCGATGAATTTCATCGACTTGCATTTTTAACCTTTTTTTTTCTTTTATTTATTTTTTCTTTCTAGTTACCAGCGAGTCAATATGGACGAACCGGAAGACGAGGCACCACCCGACGACAGCGATGGAAACGACACGAGTGAAAACTGCAATGATAGCAGCACAGCTACCAATAGCTTTTCTTTCCCGCTCAACCGAGATTCTATGGTCCTTGGTTCATTCCCTCGTCCACCAAGACCCCACTCCAACCAAATTCGTTTTTCCAGCGTACCCGGAAGCCCCAAACGGGACTCCAGAGATTATGACTTCGGAACGTCCTACAGCACGGGTAAGTCAAAGTCACTGATTCGAAAAATGTCTACGAAATACGCACGTAATTCAGAAACGGAAGTGGGTTAGTTTTACAAACCCGTGGCCCACCCACCACAACTGTTGTTCGTGGTTCATGCCATTAACAACGAAATATGATCCTCCACGAACCATCTCAAGCAGCTGTGTGTGTCGTCGAATACTGCTTCCTAGCAAAAAATGGGTTCTGAAGGTTCCGACGTGTTCCACGACTATTAAAATTGTCTTGGGCCGGGCGAGCACAGCCGCTTGTTTTCGGGCTGGCTTGGCTGCAAATTTTTTAGTGGCCAACGAAGGCCAGCATGGTGCGGCACGCATAATTTATTAGTGTGAAATGCGAATGCATACTGTCGTGCAACATTACTTTAGATACGTGTAAGTGTTGCGAAGGCATTCATTTTCCTATCTTTCTCCTCATAAGAAACGGTTTGCAGCATTCACTCTAAACCAGTGGTTCCCAACCTTTTTCAAACCGTGACCCCCCCCCAAAAAAAAATATTTTTTTCCGCAACCCCACCCCTCAAGTAAATTCCCTCACCCGTCGGTTTCACAACTAGGGGGTATGGGGCTAAGACTTTTTTTTAATTAAGGTTTTTAAACGTCGTCATTTGCTCATAAAAAAATAGCCCTCGTATTTTATAATTATAATTTCGTAGATTTTAATTAGAATTAGATTTTAGAAGAGATAAAAGTACTTTACAATTAATTAATTTTATTAGTAATTAAATTTCAGGAAAATTTCAGGAAAATTTTATAACATGAAAATTATTTTACTTTTTTAAAATCTTTTAATCGTAAAAGATTTTAAGATTAAAAGATTTTAAAAAAGTAAAATAATTTTTTTTCCTGCTTTTGTATTGCGACCCCCGAGAGGAAACCCCACGACCCCATTAGGGGTCGCGACCCATAGGTTGAAAACCATGCTCTAAACTATGTAAACTTTTGTTGCAATTTAAGCTGTTTCGCACAGGATGCTTGAATACAGTGAGGAGGTATGTCATTTTAACGATAAATAGAAAAGCACATTGCCATAACGACAACTCACACGTACACTCGCCATTTTGCTTTTTGCTTTATTTTTCATTGCTGATCTTCAGTTAAGTCATCTCCCTCTTCCTGTTGATCATCCTGTTGATCATTACTTGGCGATTACTTTTCTTTTTTACCATTTTTCGCGATCTTGTTTAGTCAACAGCTTGCCAACCGTGTTCAAAAGTAAAAACGGTAAAAGAAAAAATACATTTTAATACAGCAGTTTAGGGTTTCAAGTGGATTAACACTGCAACAATATTGTGGCATCTGAAACATTGGAAAGTTTACATGTGTTCCTTTCCTATTTTGACTTTGATTCCATTAAACCTAACCTTAAACATGAAAAGAGTTCGTTTTTATTTTTTAAGTCGTTATGCTTTGGCGTACGATTTTGTTATGTACTCTTTGTTAGGGTTGGAAATAATCATGATTATTTTAAAATAATAAAATTGGTCAGATTGTTTTTATTATAATCAGATTATTTGGATTATAACCAGATTTTATTGACATGACTGTAAGATTATAATAATTACGACATAGTTAAAGTTGCTATAGTCTGTTCTGTTATTTGACTGGCAGTTGCTGATGCCACAATGACAATACCTATAGATCTCTTTAAGTATTAAAAGTTTAAAAGTGGTTACCAGGTGTAAATTTCAATATTAACATGCACACTACAACTGGTATTACAGTAATATTACTCAGTAAAGTTGGTGCAGGTGTTGTGGCACAGTGGTATTCCTCACAAATGAGTCGAACACGCTCACGTCAGCTGCCAGTTGCTAGTTGCCTCCCAGAGCTAGCATAAGTTGCAAAGTCCTTTAGTTAATTCCTGAATTTAAGGGTTTGAATGTTGCCAATAATTTTCGTACTTTGGGTGTTCCTAGTCGGTTGCGTATTTTTTTATGGATCCGGTCATGCGTACGTGACTGCAGAAGAATCAACAGCAGTGTATTTTATTTTAGTTGTTTAAGGTTTTTTGTACTTGTATATCAACAGTTTTGTGTCCAACTTTGTTCCGGACCATAATCAGATGAATTTCAATTTTAATCAAATGATTATAATCGTGATTGTAATTTACTAGATTATAATTGTAACAACCCTGCAATGTAGGTTACCACTTATTTTCACTCGCTCGTTCAGTGCAATTCTTTACGTTGATAGTTGGTTTGTCTGCAGCTCTCTTTCAGTATCTTTTGCCTTTATTCGTAATTGTGTAATAGAAAGCCAAATACAGGGTGGTCTACAAAAAACTGACGACCCGACATTTTTTAAGTCCAGCTTTTCTAGTTAGCACCCCTCACAACCAGGAGAGGACAGAACTTTTCCCTTTTCATTAGATTTGATTTCTGTCCTCTCCTGATTCTGAGGGGTGCTAACTAGAAAAGTTGGACTTAACAAAATGTTGGGTCGTCAGTTTTTTTGTGTACCACCCTGTATGCAACGGAAATCTTCAGATGAAAACTGTAGTTACTTTGGAAGGAATCGGATCATAGATACAAAAGATATCGTGGATGCCGACAGAACACAAACGACAGATACACAGTTGGCTTATAGTTAGCTTGTTATTTGTTAACAAGAAACAAATATTAGACACCGAACAATTGATAAGCTGAACAGTGAATTATTATTTTGAACGCCACTGAGTTATTAGCTAAATCATAGGAGTAGAGTTGTGTTTTGGTGGATAAGCAACTCGCAGCTCAAATACATTAGCCGAAGTGCGTAGTCTTTGATGGACTGCGTGACTCGCGACTTATCCGATAATTCAGAACGCGTCTGTTACTTCCGCCTGACCAAGCCGCCTTCGCCGCCATTAAGTTTTGGTTGTTCCGCTCGAAGACGAGCATGATGTTTACATCGCGGTGGAAGTTTCTGTAAATGGTAAGTCCTGTACTACATTGTTTATGACGTTTCAAACGTAGGCAAGATAGAGATTGTTACACTGCCAGGTGTTTTGTAACAAAGTTTGAAAGTCGAAACCTTACCGCCGATTGTTGGGGAAGTAAATATCGTATTATTCTAAACATACGAGACGGGGTGCCTAAGAATGCATTATATTTGCAAGAAAACCGGTGTAGAATGAGTCGTCTTCTTGTGACAACAGTAAGTTAAACCAAGTTAAAATGTCGTCATAGCAGAAAAAAGACGAAAAGCTCAGCGAATTTCGGAGTATTCTCCAGCGGATTCAACTGCGACGTCGTCTGCTTTATCCGCCATGTTGGAAGATGGGTTAGAGGGATTAAACCTAGCGCGTTGGGTATAAATTTCCGATCACGCGGCCGCGCATGCCCACTGGCGTGGCGGCACGTATTTTGATACCGCGCCTTTAAACTTCCGGTTAGTCAAGTTGCTTATCTACCCAAACACAACTCTGCTCCTATGGCCAAATGATGTCCGAACAACGAAGTTCATGACTAAAGATTTTATTCTGTTTTCACACATTTTAAGGCTACATTCACTTATTTATCACAACGCAAAGATAAGATTATTAAATTTTCGTTTATTAAACTTGCGAACACTGGAGAGGTGATCTACACGAAAGATTTGAAAAAGTGACAACCCTGGCTAGCCTTGACTTCGGACCTCTAACCTCTTGCCTTGACAATTTGAAGTTATAATGTTTTTAAATTTACATATTTTTTTTTACTATTCAAGGCAAGCCAGTTGTGTATTTTAAAGCTTATTAAAAAACAGTAGGCTTACTAATTCATTTTATGCATGATTTGTGCAGTATTCCATTCATGGCCAGGAATGACAATGATTAAGCCAAGCTACTTCTCCCCCTTGCAAGTTTTCGTCCACTAAACAACAGTTTTTAGCGTAGAAAATACACTTTTTTTTTATTAATGCACGGTGGTGACGTCACGCCAAACATCCCAATGCTAAAAGTGCAGTCGTTATATGTATACGGTTAATCTGAAAACCCACACACGTCACCGTGGGTTAATTTTGATAACCCACACTTTTTTGATAATCTAACACTTTTTCCGCGCTCTATACAACCTCTGCTCTACCATGTGACATACTTTGCAAAACTACCGTACACAACACAAATTCAACCAGCACACCCCATTGCAGCCAACATAAATAAGCACATTTGCAACCTGCGACATTTATCGTACTAACACGAAAAAAAAAACCTCGCGTAGGCTGCTATGCTAGGACCCCACCCATGGAGGAATGGCCCAATCCACCAACCTTTCTCTCCGACAGTACTAAAACTAGACTACCGACACTTGTAAACATACCTAAATACACCTAAAAACATACGATACTCAAGCGAATAGCACATTATTTTGTAACCTCGCGACATTTTCCGCACTAACACGAAAAAAAAAACCTCGCGTACGATGCTAGCCCCCTCCCCACCCCCATCCATGAAGGAATGGTCCAAGCCGGACACGGCAACCTTTCGTTCCGACGGTACGAAAACTAGCATATGACACTTTCTAAACACACCTAAAAACCTACGAGACTCAAGCGAATAGCGCATTTTATACGCTATATCTTATTTAAACTAATAAAGTAGAAAAAATACAGTTTTACCTTAAACACAAAAATCGGTGACTGGGACTGGGTATAGGGACGTCCTCCCGTACATGAGACTTACGTAGACAGGAAGTTTAAACCGGAAGATTGAGTTCAGGAATTTACATTATGATTCACAAATAAAATTTTCAAATAAAAAGTTTTTAAATCTCAAATAACTTGATATGTTAGCTCGACGTCACACCTTACCATTAAAACACATATCCGTGAAGTAGACCCGGTTATACCGAAATAATTGATCGTCTCCTCGAAACGGAACAGTCCAAAGATCTCGGGGTAGCAAAATCGAACTCGCGCTAACGCCCTCGTGCGATTTCGCCACCCCTCGATCTTTGGACTGTTCCGTTTCTCGCAGACGATCAATTATTTCGGGATAACCCGGTCTACTTCACGGATATCTATTACTTAATTAACAGCAAACTATTGGGCTTACTTCACTTAGTTAAGTAGATTACAGGACTAGATATTAGTTTAGTTGCTTGATTACAGTTTAGTTCCTAAAGCACTAAGAAACTTTCTTCCAAATACATTAGGAAGTGTTCATGGCACTTAGTGCTAATTGGGAGGTTTCAGTGACTGAATAGAAAGGGAGCCGTAGCCTATTTAGAAAACAGAAAAGAGTCTTGCAGCCTTAAACAGTATTTTTCATCGGATGTCAATTCTACAGCAGGGAATATGTAAGCTTACAAAAATTATGATTGTGGTATTCCCTATTCAATATTCCGTAGGTCACCAAAGTAGCAAAAAATACGAGAACGGAGTTTAGTAAGGCCACAGAAAAAAAAGTTTGCATTCTTACACAGTTTCGTTCATCGGATGTCAGCCCTAACAGCAGGGCAGGTATATAATCGACTTTGCATTGTATAAGCTTACATCAAAATATAATTGTGGGCACAGTAAATTTTATTCCCTGTGGAACCAAAATAGCAAAAGAATACGAGAACCGAGTTTAGTAAGTTATAAAATAACACCAAAAAATACCGCATAAATTCACATTGTGGACACAACAATTGTCCAGCTAATTTTTAACACCCTTCATGTGTCTTCATCAAGCTTGTGCTGTTATTGGACTACTTCTTACATCGTCGTCTGCTCCAACCGCTTTCACAATCAAATTTTTCGAAATTTGAAAGTTGAAATTTTAACACAGAGACCCTAGACTTACCATTACTAAGACTATTACCGGACTAAGCTGTTACTATTGCCATTGTTAACTACGGAGCTTTAGGACTAGTGAACCGCGGCAACAACCGATGCTGCTGACAATACTAACAATAGTTAGCAACACTGTGCAACACTGTGCAACTATTTTCTTACGCGCGCGCCTGCTTGATGAAGTATCCAGGCTGCAAAGCCGTAAAGGTATGAAGGTCATATTATGCTGTAGTCGAATTTCAAATTTTATAGCTGAAGGCCTTACCAATTCTTTGGTATTACTATGCGAGATCAGTTGTCTTTTGGAAATTAGTTATCATGCGATGCGACCAACCAATCAGCCATTCTCATCCGTTAGCCGAATTTACTAATTTGCATAGTTGTTGAGGTTCAGATTTCGCGTTGAAAGCCAATTCAAACCGTTCCCACACGGGTTATTTTTATCAGATGGCCGCTGCTCTCGATTTCAACCAAATCCAGCTTTTGTACCGCATTATTATTAATTCTACTACCGAGTCCTGAAATGTGGCAAACTCTTATTCAGTTTATCTGGATGCACGCTAGTATGTCGCTCTCAAGCAACGATGAGTTGATTGTTGTAACGTCTGATTATTGAATTGAGGACGCATTTTTTGAAAAGGGTGAGTCACTACTCTCCTTCTCCTCGGGGTTGATAATATCCTTAGGTTAATGTTCCTTAATCAATAAATCAAATCAAATCAAACACTACCACACTGGGTCTTCTAGGTTTTGTAACCGGATTTCTCCAGCTAAATTGTTTCTCTCATCGTCCACTATATCGGAAGAAAATCCCAAACGGGATTACTGCTCTCAATAAAACTCAAACTCAACTCATTAGCAGTCTGTAAAATGGAAGCGCTTCAATTCCTCTTTCAGCCTGTTTGAACATGTTGGGGATACATCCCAGGTACCAGGATAATTCGTCCCAACCTTTGTACTCCCAAAGTTTGTACAATTCGTTCCCCATTTTTTAATAATAGTTTTGAGTGTTTTTTAGTTATTGGTAAGTTTATGATATGTGCTTCTTACACTTTTATTTTCGTAAAGAGTTAACTTTTTTGTACATTTACATTTCATACACGAAATTCCATTACGAATTTTTTCTTTCAACTGCTAGTCGTAAAAACATTTTTTTGCCCAGGTAAAATACCATACTTATTTAAAATAAATAAACAGTGAAAATTCTAAGCAAAACTCCTACATTCAGTTTGGCTATGAAACAAAGGGTTAATAACGCCAACGGCAAAAAACTAAGTCCCAACGTGCAACGCGAGCTTTGTGAGGGGTCCCCGGGGACCCCGAGCAAAGCGACAAGCAACAGCCCAGTGGTTAGCGTCCTCGTCTTCAAACCAAGTGAATGCCGTTTCGAATCCCGTGACCGACCCAACTATCATATGGGCTTAAAGAAAACAATGCATTCAGTTTGGCTATAAGGGTTAATTATCTACACACAGAAAGTTTGGAAGGAACTACCGTACCTTCATAAATATTGTACCGTTCGCATAAATATTTCAGTTTAATCTGTTGGAGCACGTGTTTGACATGTTTTTGAATCAACCGATCTGTTTGATCTGGTGTTAATATTGAATACAAAATATTAGGGGAAGCGAATGTGTGAGGCTGAAATTTCTAACTGTAAGCCCATTTCTTTCCGAAAAATGTAAGGACTTTTTTTTTTGCTGAGTCAGTTTCGTCAAACTTCCGTTTTTCTGACTGCGAGGTCCATTTTCCCGACTGAGCCGTTTGGTTGGGGTTGCTCCTTCTTATTTTCGGCCCTGATTGACTGATTAGCGACCACTCGGACCACTGGGCTGTGCTGTCATTTAACTTCTGCTTGGCAGCGAAATTGTCAAAAAAAATTAGGGATGCATTGTCCGTGGACGAAAGGTCCGCGATTCACACAGTGCGGCCAAAATCGTTGCAAATCGTGCTGTAGTTTAACGCAGGTGGCAATAACCCAAATGCATTAGTCATTCCCTTTACTATATAATATTTGTATAATTTGCACTGGAAATTCTTTTAAATCTTGAGCGCGATTGTTTTATTGTCCTCAGCATATTAGTTGCAGACGTAAATGATGGAGGGCGCCACTATTGACTCAACACAGGAATCAATATTGAGAGACGAAGTATCCCGGCCTGCGATGGCTAAACTAGCTGATTTTACCTGTACAGAACGGAAAGCCAATTCGGCTGAACAAATACAGATGCAAACCTATTGCCACTTCCAAAGGCCGAAGCTCTACCGCTCTAAGCCTTACTTAGTGTGGACGTCAGTCGTGGGCAGATCCAGAACGAAGTCTTGGAGGGGGCCACAGGATGATATTTCTACTTTTTTTTTGTAATTTAACTTAATTTTTTTTCAAACAAATTCGACAATTTTTCCGTGTTTATTTGTCCCCTCTCTTGGAACCACCCTCTGTGTCAGTATGCTTAGCGGTATAGAGCTTTGGCTTTTGGTCTCAAAGGTCGTGGGTTCAACTACCGCTCAGGCAGTCTGACATTTAAGTCCAAAAGGCAACGGAAATAGGTCATTTTTGCGTAATCAAGGTAAAAATTGTATTATTGATTCTTAGGAATGTAAATTAATGGTAGAGAGAGTTGAAAAAAATGTAGGGGTGAAAAGGACACGATAACAAATTATTAAAAATTGAATAGCAAATAGCAATAAAAAAAATAGGAAATGTCGAATTTTGAATGTGATGGTTTATAAAATGTCTGAGTGCCTGTTTGCTCCTATAGACGCAAAATTGTTCACAACAGGTGGGAATAGCTCCTACACCTGTCGAAAAAAGACTATGTTTCCCACCGTACCTGACCAGCAGACAGGGCCTTTCTACCATTTTGTCAACGAGGTGTGTTTCAAGGTGGTTGTTGTGGTTACCCACGTCCCACCGTCATTGATTGTCATGGCGGCTTCACTGGGGCCGAAACACGAAACTTTAATTTGGCATTTTGGCGCCCCAGGGCTGCTGCAAGGGGTCTCGCAGGGATTTGCCAAGATCTCCTTTCCACTGATCCGATCCGACATGGACTCCACACGAAATAAGCTGTCTAGGCCAGCCGAATAGCGTATTGTAAGGACGTGTATACCTTGGTAAAAATTGGAGACCTCCATTGCTTCCAATGTAAGGTAGGGCGCAACCATCAATGTTTGGTCACCGCAAACCTTCCCAAATTACTCATTTAAAGCCTGCACCACTACGTCTTGAAGAAATCAAGTGGACATTCACGCATGATGAACCAATTTAATGGACAAGTCCAAGGACCAAACAGTCTAAAAAAAAAAATTTTAAAACCTTTGCGTAGAAATACGTTTCTCATCAACGACATGAATTGAATAACAAGCAAGTTAAACTGTTACGCCAGTAACGGTTTACAACTTCCCATATTGGGCATGCTCGCACGATTATCGGTAATCTGTATACACTGTGGATCTGAATTCAAACCTTCCTACTAGAGGAGTTAAGACCACGTACGTGTTCACTACCTCCTCTAGGATGCAGAATACCTATAAAAACGTAAATCTTTCCCCACTCCAATTCGTTCCCCACCCCTCTGGTTTGCCAAAAGAATCGCCATCCCAGAACAGCCGTTAAAAGGAAAGCCAACCACATCAACCCAGATTAGCCTTTTTTTTTTTGCTGCATTCAAGAAACCGATAGCTAAAAAGTCGCATGATTAGTGGCGTAACTTAGTCCGCTTGGGCCCGGGTGCAAGAAATTATAGTGTTCCCCCCTCACCTCCTCCACCACCAAATTCGACCCATAAGAAAAGATATTTTTTTAAATTCCCTATTATTTAAGTATGGTGGTCAGTAAAGTAGCCTTAAACTAACACCTCACACGGAGTTAAGTTTCACAAATGTACAGTGCAACGCGCCTTGCTTTCTTTTCTGCAAAAAAATTATCCACAATTATTTTCAAGTCAAGTTTCCTTGTGAGACGATTTTCGAGAGACAGTATGGCATGACCTGTAACCGTTCTTGTGCCGAATTAATTCGTTAAGTACGGCTTAGTAATTTTGTTTTGAAACTACCGTTCTGCTGTTGCTATATTGTCAGTGATATAGCAAGAAAAAGGATGGAATCCGTTCACACGTCTGAGAAACTCGATGAAACGTGGAACATTGTCAATTCACAACAAATGTGCTAGTCCTTTCAGAGATGTTAGTTTACTTGATTCCAAACACGACTGCACTTATACCAGTTGTGAAGGCAAAGATGGGGATAGGTCTTTATCAATGCTAGGGCTCGAATATCTGCTTTATTTTATACGGTAAAGTTTGTCATCATTGACAGTTTCTTGATTTGAAGTTGCCGGTAGAATGCAACTGAATACCTGCACAACCTCATTGAAATCTTCAAAACCGTTGGTCAACAGAGCCACGATGATGTCCAGTGTTTTATTGAACACGACCACTCTGCAGAATGTTTCACTGGACGTGTTCAATAAAATAATGGGCATCATCGTGGCTCATTGACCAACAATTTTGAAAATTTCAATGAAGTTGTGCAGTTGCATCCTACCAGAAACTTTAAATAAAGAAACTGTTAATTATGACAAACTCTACCATTAAACAGAAATTCTAGCACAAGCATTGATAAGCAGTGAATGTTTCACTGCCATTGAAGACATGATCACTGATAAATTCATCATAGTAAAACTTTATATCCGTATTTTTTTCTATTAGCAAACAGTGAATTTACAGCCCACTCTTCAGCAACTAGCTATGGACCATTCTTTCATGTGTTCAAAATTCTTTGCAATGGTCGCAGGCTGTCTAATGCTATCTTCAGGAGCCGAGCAGCCTTATTCAACTCCATGTTTACGCATAAAGTAATTTGGATACGGTATCGACTGTGATCAGAATTTTACTTTCTAACGTGATGATGAAAACTTGGAAACTATACAAGCCGTAATAACCGAGATGTAAACCTACAATAAAGCTGTGAAATTATTTATCACGCTTATTTTTGTCTTCCTCTGTCTCTTTCTTCCTTTCTTTTTCCGTTTTTTTTTTATTCGTGTGTGTTCCCCTCTCCTTTCCTTCCCCCACATCTACTGTCTTTCAGCGTGTGTTCCTCTGCAGTCGCAGCCATCGCACTCCGCACGTTACGTCACTGTGCGTGATAAACATCGTTCACTATCAAACTAGAACTTGGTGTCAAACAGGAACTCCTGTCAACAGGAATTCACATCAACAGGAACTCGCGTCAACAGTGTTCGGTATGAGAAGGATGCTGATGGCTAAACTAATTAAGCGTGATTAAAGACCATAGCACAATGGATTAATATGATTCTTTCATATATACGGCTAAATGAGTCTAAGTACTTTCCATATCCACTGACATGCTGGAATTTTATCAAAATTGCCTGAAACCAAGAGGGGGTTAAGCTGTTGAATACAATCGTATTGAGTGGAACGATTACCCAAATTAATGTGCAAACTGGAAATATTTTACACAAAATACAGTGTAAGAGAAGTGGAGAGAGGATGCCGTAGTTAAGGATTTATGAATTTATCGTGAGCATATTGTTCTACGCATTATCACTCAAATTGGATAGCTTTTCCAAAACTTCCTTGTAAGCCTTCAGAAATAGTCAACACGTACGACCATCTGCGAACGCAGCAGAAAGTGTGTAAAGACAAACTTGCAAAAGTGGCATCTCACCACAACAGTGTGGATAAGCTTAAACCATTACTAGAATATTCAGTTTACGCTTAACAACCGTAAGCCTGTTCCCGTATTTATACAGTAAAACAAATTAAAGACTGATTTACTATGGGCTGTCTTCTTTGCTTGCCAAGCGTGTATACCAGGCCTCTTAGAGTTTGAATACTGTACACTGCATCCTTCCCGTAGCTAGATGCCCTCCAGCCTAGAGGTCAGCTAAAGTCAAGGTAATCATATAGGCTACCTAGACATGAAGTGGCATCTTCCCTCGTTTGTTGCGGCAGACGTCTAACTTGTAGCAATTTTTCACAAGGTCGCCCTGTTAGCTTCGTAGTTCCGTGTAGTAAGGCTTATAAATATTCAAATTTGGTCCTAAACCTTGCAGAAACCCGAAAGACTCGACGCGTTTCAGACTTGACACCCTTTACCGTCATATTCATATCACGGAGCAGTCACAAAAATGAGGTACTAGGCTACTTGGTGGATTTTCCTAGCTGGAAGCCGTTTAAGATGGACGAACCCGATTCATTTTGGTTGGCGTAGGAGCATCATCATAGCTTCCAATACAACTCCAGATTTTTGTGGCGCCATCTTGCTTTAGACACCAATGTACACCTAAATTACGTCTTCCAGTAACTGGCATTTTCTCTCCATTTACCCTACGTGTCAAATTTGTATGAAGTCTAATTAATCACCTTCATCAAACGACCGTCTTAGGATGGCTGCTACAGTGTTCTCTCCCTAGTATTATTGTGCAGAATCGGAAGTAACCAATACGATTGTTAATGATATATTGTTTGACATGTTTTAACCCTTCACTTGAAAATGGTTTCGAACTAGGAGCCGAAACGTCGTGATTTCGTCGTTCACCTGTACTTGATGGCTGCTCTATTTTCAATTATTAAAGTGCTTGTAAAAATAAGGAAATCTCCTGACAGGTCAATTATTCTCAAAAGGACATGTTAAAAACCATATTTCATTTTCAACCAGTATATTGCTGGTCTTGGTTTTTGATAGCTTTTAAGTTTTTTAAGGCTTACATCCTTATCTTATACGCTTAAGCGTTTTTTAATACTAATATCAGTTATTTTTTCCTATCCCTGCAAGAGTAACAACAAAAACAATATTGTAATCACCTTAACATGACTGTTATAAACAGTCTTAGCGCGTTAATACACAATTTTGAGCTAGCCCATGTACAAATTTAAAATCGGTTATTTGGTTCAATCTCTAGGTGAGAGAAAATTTCCCCAAGAAGTAAAAGAACAACAAGAATATTGTAGCCGTATTAAAATAGCGTTGAAAAGGCCCTAGGCCTTCTTCATACCTACGTTTTAAGCTATAAAACTTGATCATCGGTTCATTGGTTTGATCTGCAGGTGCAGTACAGCTGTTATGGGTCAGAATTTGGGTTAATCATGCACATCGAGCTAAAAGCCATGAAATGTAGTATACAAGTCATTCTTAGCTTACAAATCGAGGTAGCTATAGAACACCCTCGAGATACCCGCTAAGGCCCCTTCTTGTGCCCCCACCATACTCACCTCTGAGGTTACCGACCAACAAATTCTTGCTGATCGTGCTAAAACATGAATTGGTACACAAGTCATTCTTAGCTGTACAAATCGAACTAGAATTTGTTGGTCATCAGCCTCGTGGAGGAAACACAGGGAGAGACGGGGGAGGTGCCTTGGGGGGTATCTCATGGGGCTCCATGTGCAGTTCGATTTCTACTGCTACAATGCATGCTTTTAGTACGTTCAGAAAGAATTTGTTGGTCATCGATGCTTCATAGGGGTACCCGGGGGGGGGCCCCCCAAGCTGGGGTGGCTTTGGTGATTTAATGAGGTTGGTTCGATTAATAATGCTAAGAATGATTTATGTACAACAATGCATGTTTTGAGTACGATCAGTAAGATTTTTTTGGGTATCAGCCTCATAGAGCAGGCAAGGGGCGGAAGCATTGAGGGGTCTTGAAGGATTTCGCGGGAGTTCCTTAGCTAGTTCGATTTGTACTACAAAGAATGACTTGGGTACCAAATTTCATTCCTTTCACTATCTGCAAGAATTTGTCGATGGTCAAGCCACAGGAATGGGGCACGAGGGGGGGGGGGGTTGGGGAGCCTTGGGGAGTATCTCGAGGGGGTTCCTTAACTAGTTCGATTTGTACTGCTATGAAAGACGTGTGCACCAAATTTCATGCTTTCAGGTCTATCTGCGATCATTTTTTGGCCAAGCCTTAGGGAGGGGAAGCAGAGGGGCACTGGGTGGAGGGAGCAATGGGGACATTTCATGAAGGTTCCATGGCTGCTTCGGTGTGTACTGCTAAAAATGACTTGTGTGCCACAATTCAAGCTTTTAGCTCTATCTGCAATAATTTGTTGGTCACAGGGAGGGAACAGGTTGGCGCTGGGGGGGGGGCTTGGGTAAATTTCATGAGGGTTCCATGGGTGGTTTGATATGATTGCTAAGAATGACTTGTGCGACAATTCAAGCTTTTAGCTCGAGTCAGCAAGAATTTGTTGGTCATCAGGCTCATGGAGGCTGGGTGTGTCCCAACACAAACGGGGGCACAAAGGGGGGGGGGGGGGAGGGGACGATATACAAAAGGTAAACAAAAGCTAGTTCGAGTTGTACTGCTAAGAATGACTTGTGCACCAGATTTCATGCTTTTAACTCGATGTGCATGATTTTTGTTGCTCAACCGCTGTACTAGTGAGGGCAAAGAGTCCCAACAATAAAAACAACAAAAACAACGACAATAACAAATGGCCATGTTGTGGAAGCCAAACGGATCGGTTGTTGTCAATACAATTTTTAATGCGGTAAAATAGTTATGACACGACCCCAAAGACCGAATTTCGTTGGTTTATGTCAATTCTGGAGGAAACTATACGGTTTCAAAATTTTACATTTCCCCAACAAGAATAACAACAGCAACATTAAAATAGCGTTCAAAAGGGACTGGTCCTTGTTAATACCTACATTTTAATCTATCAAAAATCGGTCTAAAATCTATAAAAATAAAAAAATCGGTTTATTGATTCGATCTCTAGGTGAGAGCCAAATTTCCCCCCAACAACAATGCGAATAACAACAGTATTGTAGTCACATTAAAATAGCATTCAAAAGGCTCTAGGGCATGTCCATACTACGTATTAAGCTATAAACCTTGAAAATCGGTTCATTGGTTCGATCTCCAGGTGAGGGCAAAGAGTCCAACAACAACAACAACAGCAAGAAATGGCCATGCTATGGACGCCGAACGGTTCGATTGTTGTCGTTAAAATTTGTAATGCAGTAAAATAGTTACGACACGACCCCAAATACCGAATTTCGTTGGTGTTTGTCAGTTTTTGGGTAAAACTATAAGATTTCAGAGTTTGACGTGTAACATGGAAGTTCATGCTGAGGCTTACGTAAGGCACTGCGAGCTATTGCCGCCTTGATATTAATTTGTATTGTCGCTCCATTCCCTGTGATCGACTCCTTTCAGTCGTACGCAGTCCTGGTCACGGTTGGGACCTTAATAACGGGTTCACTGAGTTATCTTGATGCCAATAGACATGTGGCCAGATCGGGAACGACTGTATGGTAGTCATCTGAAGATGGGCTGGTTCACCATTTCGAAACCAAGTCACATCCCTTCAATGAGACGTAAGTGCATATACGATGGCTTACTGTGCAGTACTACGTTGTTTAAATAGTGTTTATTTTTCCCTAATGACTTCTTTCTGATTTATCGTTATATTGGTTTCCAGCCATTCGGTCTATTAGAAGTATTACAATAATGGATCCTTTCAGATGATGCAACCTTATCCCCTGAACTTTTTTTTAAAAATTAATTTCTTTGAGCCGAAGCAATTTAATGCTCGTGTGGCTGAACCGGCTCAATTTTGAGCATCACCAGACTTTTTTCGAGAAGAGGAAATATCAAGGTAATGTAAAGGGAGAGGGGCCAAACCGGGGATCTGAACCTGGAAACTTCCGATCATCGTAGAAGGCCGAAAGATTGTCCAGAATTGGCCAGAATAGTTCCCGTAGCTGCTGAAGGAGCTTGGTACCCTCTCACGGTACCCTGGCCGGCAGTCCTGGTGGGGACTCTGCCAAGATCCCCTTTCCAGGGGTTCGACCAGATCCGCAGACATCCAGCAGCCAGGCTAAGCTCTTTCACCGCTCAGCCATGATGAGCACTCGTTTGGCTTTCCATCCAGTAATCATTACTCTGTTTTGATACGAAGGAAATATTTACAGCCATTAGCATGTAATTATTCCTGGTTAAAAATTTTCCATTAGGAAAACATAACCCTGTCTGTCCCGTAGTGTTGCACGGTATTAAGTTTTTGCAGGACGGTACGGTACGGTTCTGAAAACGGCGGTCTACGGTAATATCACGGTAACTTAGGAAATAATTTTGCGCTATTATCCATTTGAGCACAAAAGAATCGTATATGGGTAGTTGTATTTAAATTTTTTTTACTAATAGCAGGATTTAGCTTTCGTGTTGGTGGGACGCTACGATATCGGCCACAAACATAAACACGCTTGTTACTGAAGAGCTGCTCCCTCTGCCCCCCCCCCCCCCCCTTCCGCAATGTCGGCGTTTCCTCCGCCTAGCAGTAGGATCGGATTTCACTAGTTCGTGCGCATTTCGCACCTCCGTATCGGCGCATACTTTGCGAATTAAGTTAAAACAATATTGGTGCCATCAAAAAAAAAACGAAAGGACAAATCTGGTTCGTGAATGGTCATCAGCACCATAATCACACGGTAATACCGCTGCTTCGGTAATACCGTGGTGCTAAAAAAAAGAACGATACTGATACCGTAATTTTTTTTTACCGTTAATACCGTGAGTACCGATTTACCGTGCAACTGTGGGATAGAACGTGGATTATTACAGAAACGATACAGATTAGCCCTAGATGAGCTCCAATTTCGTTTTCTAGTAGTAAGGCGATGTTTCCAATCAAATGTTTCGCTCTTAGTATTTTTTTAAGCTTATCAATAATGCATTTTATTCGAAATATTGACATTTTATTGATCATTGTATTTTTAACCGTTTCAAATCAGCTTGAAAATGAAGCTAAATTACTTCAAAGCATCGCTTCATTGCTAAAAAAGTGAAACCAGGGCGCCTCTTGACTTCAATCTTCTTTATTGTATTTAATCAATATATACCTGTTGTCAAAATATCTGCTGTGCAATACATCATAGCTTTCTTGCCCCTAACTTACCTGGATCATTACGTTTGGCTATGTAGGTAAACGCTGATGCAACATCTCTCGTAACTACGCAACACTAATAGGCAGGTGCCTCGCGACTGAGATAAATTATGATTACTGCGTGTTTTGACGGCAAATGTCGTCAATTCTACTTGACAAAGGCTCGTAAAATGCACGCAAAAAACGTCAATAAACTAATATAATAAAAATTCGAGAAAAAGTCAGCATTTTACCTAACTACGAATGGAAATAATTATACAAAAATATACTGGCTAAATCAATATGATGGGGATAATTTTTATATTAATACATACTGAATTAAAGTGTCCGAGGCCTATCTTGAGTTCGCCCCAGAACGACACAAATAATCAATTGTATGTTTTTGGTAGCAGAGTGCCTTGTTGATATCCAAGATGGTTATAAAAACAATGGCGGCCGTCGACTAAAGCCGGTCTTTCTAGGAAGACGGAGCCGCTCATATATACCTGCAGGACTCAAGTCAGGCCGCGGACACTATATGTGTGTTACCATTAGCATAAACAACAAGAAATATCCCCAAATCCGTGCAGGCTTACTCTTCTTCCGATTTCACACTGAGAAAAAACAATTCTTCGTCTTGATTTTAAATTTTTGTTTCTTTTATTATTTTGTAGCATATATTCGCTACATACAGCTGAATAAGATGTGCTGCGATTATACTGAAAACTAGAAATACGTAAATAAAAAAAAATAAATAAACGCTACTAAATTCGTCTTGTGCTGACCGTGAGCTCACCATTTTATATTACGAAATTCGTCTCTGGCCAGCGCAAGCCGGCCGCTTGTTCCGCGCCGAATCAGCCGCTTGTTTTTTAGCGGCCAAAGCAGGCCAGCGAGGCATTCCTTGTTTGGCGGATAATCTTTTCCCACCACTAAAGATGTTTTCTTCCTCGTGTCGCTACCAATATTTATTCCTTTTGTAGTGGATAAGGACTAAATCACTCACCCCTCTCACTTGAGTATAGGTAAACATGGCCGCTATTTCGAGGGTGCTAATTTTTAAAAGTTAACTCTGAAACGGCTGACCTGGGCTGGCCCTTACTCCAGGTTGGACCAGTGCGAGCATTACGGATCTTGTCCCTGGCCCCAAATTTCAAAGCCCCCCCCCCCATCCCTTCACAAAGTTGATATGAAAAACAATACAATTTATAAAATTTTTACAATTATTACAATGTATACAATTTTTTTCCTACTTTACCACGAAATCCATAATTTCTTCTTTCTTGCCTGTTATCCCATCTGTCCCTTCCAACCACCAGGAAAGTGGATAGTGGGAAGGTAGGACAAAATAAAAGTGTGAAAAATCTGGTTTTAATTAGCAAAAAATAAATTATACAATGCGACAGATATCAATCGTTCATAGTCTAAAATAGTACCAAAAATAATGATATATTCAGGGCCGTAGCGACGGGCATTTGATTGAGTGGAAGAGACCCCCATTTTGCCAATTACTCGTCCTACGATTTTGCCTACTAATATTCTTCTAAAATTACAGTAGCACAGTCAAAAACGTTCTTTTGAAAAGTTCCGTCTAACCAAGCTGGGGGGTCTGGGGGAGCGTTTAAGCTAAAAAAAAAAAAGCAGAGTCTGGAAGCTGAAGCTTTTTGCGCTATTTTAGTGCCTATTTCTGGCTTACAATGAGCACATTGGAAGCAAATTGTCAAGCAAATTTCGGTGGTCTTTCTCAGTCGTTCTTCATGGTGGCAATTTTGTCAAAATTTAATTAATTGCGCCTGAATTATATTTTTTAAACATTTTCTTTGTAATTTAAATTAATCGAGTTCAGTTTAAAGGGACACCCGGCCTGCCTTATAACATTCCGCCTGCCTTATAACAGCTACACGCGGATTGCCATCCGCGTAATACCAGGGCCTACGTCGGCTGAGGTAGTAGCAGTGTTTGTTGCTCGTAGTGAGGAACGTAGCTGCTGTCTAGCCTGTCTCGGTTGGCTTTGGGAATACGTAGTACACGAAACAGCATCAAGTTAAAGATTGTGTCGTCACAAACCGGAATGATTCTCGTATTTTAACATCACAATTTATTATTTTCTAGGCTAGTGTCTTATAATTTTGCTTCAGCGATCTATTAGAATAATTAATTTTATTTTTTGCCGCATTAGTCTTTTAGATTTTTGATCTAATGGTAATTATTAGAAAATTAGTATATGCACACACAGAGATGAAACGTCATGATTATTGTAAGCACGCAAAAGCATCATATACGTGTAGGATACAGTAAATAAAGTTAACAATTATTCAGCAGAAAATCTCCTAGACACCACATTTTAAAACGGGTTTTTACCAAGGGGTTGACTAACGGTAAGGACCTTTGGGGCCGTACTTGATGTAGTGGATCGAGAAAAATGGCGCTGGGAAGTATATCCCTTTAAAATTATATTATATGTAAGCATTTGTAAGGATTTTGCGGTTCGACTGGATGCTTGTTTGCTCTGGGCAACTTCAGTTTGCATTCCCATAAATGGAGATGATGCGTGCAGAATTTACCACAATACCAATATAATTATAGTGTCCGCGGCCTATCTTGAGTTTGTACGTTTTCAGAGTGCCTTGGTGCAGAGTGCCTTGTTGATATCCAAGATGGTTACAAAAACAATGGCGGCCATCGATTAAAGCCACCCCACCCAGAGAGACGTAGCCGCTCACAAAATACTTGCAGGACTCAAGATACACCGCGCACACAATACAGACTGTTCCGTAGAAACATCTTTTAGTCTATATTGAAACGCATCAAAAGTGAATTCAGAGCCAAAAGCGTTTAATTTTTTTTGGGGGGGGGGCTGTAGTGAACACTGAATGTGATATGTTCTTTTTTTTTTTTTAACGTTCATTGCCCAGTCGTGGGATTGGAACAGGGAAAATGGTTAAACAGATATAACTCAGTACAAATCCTGTGCTATTTATGCCTGCAGAAAATCAACCGCTGCCTGGTCGAAAGACGGACATCCGTCAAACAAACAAACAAACTGTCCTATCCGACTGCTTCGTGGATATAACATTCTTGTGTCAGAAACTTTCTAACGTAGCGGCGTGTATAGAGTAGAGGGTGGTCCACAAAAAACTGACAACCCAAGGTTTTTAAGTCCAACTTTTCTAGTTAGCGCCCCTCAGAATCAGGAGAGGACAGAAATCTTCCCCGTTTCATTAGATTTGATTTCTGTCCTCTCCTGATTCTGAGGGTTGCTAACTAAAAAAGTTGTGGACCACCCTGTTTGTTGTAATTAATTATCTTTGCCTAAGTTTGGCTTATTTACTATGAACTATTACTCGCTATAAGCTGGCCTGAACTTGTAAGATGGTGCAGCGATTTTCCTTTGTCGTATACTACCAACGGTTTAGGAGACACCTGATCATTGTTTCCTGAGTACAGATGCTTTATCGTATTTTCCTGGTTGGTACGGCTACACACATTTACCAAAACGATATCATGGATAGCTAGCCAAGTAACTTGGTCGATGAACATTAACATTTCTGGATAATTTAGTTGACGCTTTTGACGACTCCGAGACGACCTATCAATCAGGGAGCTTTTCTAAATATAGTTAACGATCGATGTCAATAGCTTGCATTATTTATGGTTGGAATTCATAGAAGAAATCGAACATTTCTTAGACACAATTTTTTTGCCCCTACCGGCGTTGTCGCATTGATCATTTGAAAAACTCTTTTCATGACCCAACTTGCAAGATGGCGTTCAAAAACTGATGATGAATTTCCCTGATTTTTTACAGCTTTTCAGTACCGATACTGACATGTTTCACTGATTTTCTTCCGTTCGAAGGAGGGGGCAGTACAGGACGCAAAAAATGGGTTTTTTTTTTTTTCACGTTTCACTCAACTCGTAATAGCTGTATTGCATTGCTTTGGTAAATCAAAAATTGCACTGCCGTAACTGATATTGGTAAACAATAGGAAAACACTAATCTGAACAAAACGAAACGCACTTAACACGTAACGTCCCATATTATCAGAAATGAAACAAAAAGGACATGAATTGTGACTGAAATAAAGTGACGGTTTTGGACGTAAAAAATGAAATCCAAATTAGCTATTTTTTATAGATGAAAAAGACTTTCAGGAATGATGAAATTCCCTGATTTTAAGTAAATGTTTAACAAAATTCCCTGATTTTTCCCTGAATTTTCCAGAATTTATAAATTCCCTGTATTTTCACGGCTTTCCCGGTTTTCCAAATAGAATGCCACCCTGTTGTACTAACGAAAACGAGAATCAAAAATCCGTGACAAAGTGAGGGTCAACGGGATGTCAGATTTTTATATTTAGAGATGGAACCTTAATCCCCGTCCCCTCCACTCCCGGTCATCTATCTAAATCCAACCGTTTGGGTTTTTTTTGTATTTAAAAAAATAACGAATGACCGCGGGAACATTGTGGTCGTAATTTTACCGTAACAAAAACGTAACACACTGGCAGCTAAAACAATATATGCCAGTATAAATCGCTGCAAATTATGCAGAAACTAGCAGGACCCGTGCATGCTGCACGGTGGCTTGAGTCTCCCTTTCTTAGCCTCTGCCCCCGGTGTTTGGTCTTCTTAGGAAAGTAAATCGCGTATGCAATATTTCATTCATTAGTAGACTGTTCCTTCAATTCTACTCGCCCCTCCTCTTCCTCTCGTCCAGGCGGGGCCCGGCCCCTTGTTTGGCCACACCCTACCCCCGGCCCCTACTGCAAGTTAATGTCCGTGATTGTCTCCCCGGTCATAGCCTCTCCTGGAGTTTGGTCTTCTTAGGAAAGTCAGTCGCGTTTGCAATATTTCATTAGTAGACCCAGAAAAGACGCATACTTGTGTTTGCTAGGTGCTACTGTCGTTAATTTACTCATTATACTGACAGCTGCCAATGCCATAATTAGCGTTTTCCAAGGAGGGTGCAAGGGGATTGTAGGCCCTTCCCCGACTAAAACAATTCTGGGATTAAAATTGCCCCGCTCCGACCAAACAGTTTTGTGGTCATCGTGATTTTGGCCTTTCTGGGCTTCCTGTCTTATGAATTTAGGCCCCCCCTGCATCCTAGGCCCGGGTGTTTGCATCACTCCTTATTGCGGCAATGACAGCTGCGTATAATAAAATAAATATATAAATAAATACTGAAATTTAAAAATACAGTATAGTTTACGTAAACTCATTTTTCAAATTTAAAGCATGCAGTTCAATGTATACAGTGATACGCTACGTACGGTAAAAAAAAAACTTGCATTACTGACTATGTGCGCTGCGCGTAGAAACTGGGAGATGGAGAAAATTCGGGGATGAGATGACGGGCACTCATTAAAGTATCGCATTTCCTGTTTTTTATTGTGCGTTTTTTATTACATGTTTTAACGAGTCAACAAAAGACAAAACGGGCAACATAAATCAATTCTAAAACACCACGCTTTCCTGTTATTGATGTATCACACAGTTGAGAAAACAGGAGTAACGCGTATTCAGGGAAGTCACCTCCCTAGCAACAATTGCCACTAACAACTGTTGCCATACAAACACACTGCACGAAAGAGCGCCTGATGCCACCACTATTAACTTCCATTAGTAATGAAAGAACGTGAGCACGATTTGGGCAATGGCCTAAATATTTATAACGCAGCCATTGGATTAGGAGGCCATGCCATTCTTTCGCAATAATAAGGACAAGAAGGAATTATGTTTTCAACCGTCACCGCGCTCCCAAAGGCGGCTGCAGAAGTGGCCGTTGCTCGAAAAGATGGTGATTCGATCGAAGCAGCCGGGGTTGATCGTTTATGAAGGTAAAACAAAGGTGTTTTTAGCGTATAGCGAGCACATTACGCCGTTATTTTACGTAAACGTAAATGTTTGCACAGACTGCTATAAAGCTTGGACGCCGACTTATCACACTTTCAGGCTACGTGTCTTGTTTATGGTCGTCTGACCCACTTCACTGTTTCTTTTGCCAGGTTTTCACGCTTTTCATTGTGAAAGTACGTATCGTATCGTCTGCTATCTGTTAACCTTGACCAGGAGCTAATGAAGTAGCATGTATGCACGTGTGAGGGAGTGAGTTTATGACACTCTTGCTTTTTAGCATATGAGAATGCTTCGCTCAGTCGTTATTATGCCCGAGTGCTCCCGGAATGTGGGATTTTAAATTTTAAAACGCATTATCTATTTTTAAAGGCGAGGTGCGAACGCCGAAGGGCCACAGCCAACATCCATGCTATATTATTGTAGGTTTTTTGTTAATTCTTGTATTTTGGAGTGCTTTAATGCTTCGTAGCTTAATTTTGATCCTTACTGGAAGCTTTAGAAGCAGAAAAAAGTGACGTAATGTCGGGGAGCACAGGGGGGTTACAGCGGGATTTGAAATGAAAAACCTCTGAGCATTGTAGGAGCCAAGGGCGGATTAACGAATTTGTAGTGGGGAGGACATTTGGAACCATTTATCATCTTACTGACTGAGGTCTATTTTCCCGACACTGATTTTTGGTTTGTGTGGACTCGTGTCATATTCCCCACTCCGTATTTTTTCGGTCCCGACGCCACTACGTGCTCGTTTCCTTAGATTTTGTTTGTTGGGGAGGAGACACATTTTTTCGTTCAAATAAGCATTTCATGTCTGTAAATTAAATGAGACCATTTTAAGACCTTCTCCTTATGTATGTCGTATTATAATGAATTAATTCAAAGAATATTACAGGTCTCTAAGGGGGGGGGGGGGGAGCGGTTGCCCTATTCGCTGCCCCTCCCCCATGTAGATCCGTCACGCCGAGATATTTTTCAGAGTAGATCCCACAGCCACTGGTAGTCTGTCACATTACCCTGACTGGCAGGGACTTTGCCAGTGTTTCCCTATCCAGTGACCGTTCAGACCAGCTAATTCTTCATTCAGCTAAGCTGAGCTCTGTCATTCCTCCATCGCCATGTTTAAATATCAAATTGGTTTCGTATCTTTCTCTCTTAATTACGTGTTGCATTGGATCACGTAACTTGTTTACACATATAATGCTATAGACTAAAATATGCCTATTGGGTTTCATCATCCTAAAATTGGCTTCTGTTGCAAGCACTTTTCTTCGGCTGTTTGAAGATTTCTTTGCTTCGCATGCTTGCATGCATTCCAGACTCCAGAGCAACCGAGCAATAGTTTGTGTTTCCGCGCTTCCGCTGTCGTTGTAGTTGAATTGTTAAAGTCAGGCGTGTAGTTGCGCGTAGATTACTACTAAAACTAGCCACGCCAGGCACGATGGCGATAGAGCGTGCGAAACTAAGCATATAATTAATTTTTAAGCTTACAATTACTCGGCCGAGCATGTGTCAGAGGATTGTTAACCCTTGGAACTCCCTTCCAGTTTCCGTCGTCGAAGCCCCTTCTCTCTCTTGTTTCAAGGCTCGTTTTATGGTTGAATGGGGGAGTCTCCCTTTTTGGTGCCGGTTTTGGGTGGGTGGGTGTTTATGAGCTTTGCTCATCACCGTCTTTTTTATCTATTTCTTTTTTTTTTCTTTGTTTGCTGTATTGTAACAGTTAATTCAGATTTTTTTTTCGTAATCACTTTCACTTATGTGATTTCTGCCGTGCGTTCCATTTATGCGGTCCGTTTATGGTCCGTTCATCGTGCTCTTCTAACAACTCGAACATCGATCTTTACGAGCACATCTGGATAACTGCCAGCGTGAGGGATTTGGAATAGTAGGATGTATAAAATAATAAAAGAAGTGACCGCGTTGCTTCAAAACGTGTGAAACTGGCAGTAATAGATTTTTGTCGTTACCGTATGTAATAAATAATTTTTCTGCATTCTGTCCTATAAAAGAATTTTCACTGTCGCGTATTCCAACAAATGGCTTTGTGTTGTGCATCTGTGACGATTTGTAGGCAACAGTGACGGCGCCAGGACTGAATTGTTTGGGGGGCCAGCAGTGGGCAAATCTGTAAACAGAGTGGGCCAAGGACTTTTTCTTCAAGGCAGCCGCCTTAGGCACTTTTATTCCGTTGAATTCAACTGAAATGTAACTTAAGCTTCATAGCAGGCCAATTTTTTTTTGTAAAATACGCCCCATAAACACACAAAATAAATTATTGCAAAGTTGCTTGTAGGGTTGTGAAGATCCAAAGAGGAAGAATACAGCATGAAGATGGCAAAGATGGTTAATTTCGTGAGGCCTGGGTTTAGCAAGAGTTGCTTACCCACGTTTCACCTCCAAGAAATGACAAGAGCCCAAGCATACAACCAAAGACCACGAACCAGTTCGTTACTAGATAACAATGGTCATACATTGTAATGTTAGTTAACCAACAATAATATCTCCAACATTGCTACAAAAATAAATAAATAAATAAATAAATAAACAGAAAAAATAAAACCTCAGTTAAGCTCACTC